>PNEQ01103641.1:13325-81147 GCA_003012365.1 Medauroidea extradentata | reverse complement strand
TATGTAGATGTATTTTTTTTTCTTTTGTGTAAATAGTAGTTACTTGTTCTGTTTGACATTTATTGTGGTAAATCATTGTAGACATAGGTTATTTTTGTATGTACAGTTGTAAATAAACTAGGTAAGCTTTATTTTCTTTATTTTATCAAGACCTCCATCCCAAAACGTACCTAGCCCGCAAGCTTGTAACAATATATACATATATACATACATATATATACATATATATACATATATACATACATATATATACATATATACATACATATATATACATATATACATACATACATATACATATATATACATACATATATACATAAATATATATACACATACATATATATACACATATATATACACACACACACATATATATATATATATATATATATATACACATACATATATATATACACACATATATATATATATATATACATACACATACATATATATACACATATATATACATAGATATACATACATATATACACATATATATACATAGATATACATAGATATACATACATATATATACATACATATACATATATATATACATATATAGGTTATTCGGAAATTCATATTACAAACTTCAAGGGCTAACAGGGGGACTGAGTAGACAATATTTTGAATAGGAAAGCCATGTCCGGAAACGTGCCGTTTCCGTGTTACAGCCATTACAATGTGCCGGACGTGCCGGTGTTGTTTTCCAACAGGATAGGAAGGCAGAGGATCAACTGATGGCATGTGACCTAAGCATCTAGTAGTTCGACAAGTTCGATACATATCGATGACAAGTTGAAAACACGTTATACCATCTTTTTTATCCAACCCTACGTATTTTATGTATATGTAAGAATCACATTAAAGAAAAAAAAGCACAAGCACTTTTGTTTTGATAAATATTTTGGGATAATCGAAAATAAATTTTACGTCTTACAACCCCTTAAGGGGTGGAATTTCGTAAATCCTGAAATCACGTTTTAGACAATTGTGTACGTACCCAACTGAAGTGAAGAAAACTAAGATAGCCCGTTGAATTCGAGCTATGTCAAAGACTCTTCTTCCCTTTTCGCCCCATATGTCGACTTACAAAAATTCATGGAAATACTTTTTGGGTATCTATGTGCTTATCATTCTGAAGTAAAAAAGCAACTCTATAAGTCGCAGCACATTTCATGTCTTTTCACCCCCTTAGAGACAGATTTTTTAAAAAATCCTGACACTGCTATATGCGGTGGATTTCGAAATATCCCTTCTTAGTGCTTACCTGCGATTTTATGGAATAAACACTCTCAAAATATTAGGTTGACAGGTCCACCGGTTTAAACTGTGCTTTGATATGTCAGTCAAGTCAATATTCTTTTTCATGAATATAAATTATTATGGTGTTTATTTCATTGGTGTCCGCTGAATAAAATATTTATTTATCCTTTTTATACTTTCAAGACACTAAAAATATACACAATTAAGAGCTACTTAAATCCTCTCATTGTTACAGTTCACTTTTATGAGCAACCAATCTTTAATGCCATACACAACAACGGAAAGTGGCTGGGAAAGTGACACTTTAAAGTTTCCAATTCTGAATGATAATTCCCTTTCTATTCGCAAATGTGGTTGCATATTTTGTCTATAACAAACGGGTTTATTGGACTTCAAGGTCTTCATTAAGTAGTCTGTGATTCTTGTAAACCAAGAGGTGACCAGGTAAATCGACGCAAACTCAAATAGTTATCGCCTATTTAATACAACGAATTAAAATAACTAGCATTATTTTTTTAAATTTAGGTAAGATATTGAAATTTGCGAAAACATCAATTTTAGCGAACATAGAGACTGTGAAATATGGCCACATAGCTGCGACGCAAAAAAAAGTAACAGTCTCGAAAATCAGTAATTTAACCTAAACCTTATTATGTAAAGTAAGCTTCATTATCCAGAAACGACTATTCCCAATATTACTGTGAACTCGATTCACAGGATATCTTTCCACAAGGTCACGTACACAGTATACATCAGTTGTGCGGAAATTCCAATTTGCTGTCCGAGAACAAAGCGACGAAAACAGAGGCGGTGGGTTCCAGGATTGAAGACGGGGTTACAGGGGATGGGATGGAAGGTTGGAAGAAGCTCTTGTCTGAGCGGGGCCACAGACTCGGCCTGCATACGCTCAGGGCATCTTCAAAGGAACCCAGAGCGGTCGAATGGGGCCTTCTAGCTGGCCTCCTTTCGCCTCAGCCGTGCAAAAGAGGGACGCACCGGCTCGATTCTGCGCGACTGGAAGGAGTCCCTGGAGTAGGAAATTGGATTTCTTGCCGCGGGGGCACAAAGCGTGGACCACCTTCCTCCTTTACCGATCCAGCCAACCCTTAACTTCTTTGAGCCCCTTAGCCAATAAACGTTAGCATGAATCTGCAGCGGCCAGCAACGTCACGTGACTGCTGTTCGCTGAACTATTATTCTATGTCGAAAAGCAACTTTGTCGTAAACTTCAATAACGCACAACACATCTCCACACAAGGACACGAAATGGGAGAGGAGACGGTCATGCTGGTGAATGTTTGGGAACCATCCCAGAATTCGCCTGGAGAGATTTCGGGTAGCCATGGGATCCGAAATCAGGATGTCCAGATACGAAAACAGAACCCGAATCCTTCCGAATGAATGTTCAACGCATTAGGCCGGATTTACACACTGGTCTAATAGATTGGGCCAATCTGGAAAGGTAAAAAAAAGGCCAATAGAAGAGGAATGGCCACTCGTCATTTACATCTCACATCACCAAATTTTAACCAAAGTATTGGAGGAGGAAGCAGATGTTTGCAGCACTAACGTTCATGTTGTGTGTAGGTACATTTGCAAAACAGTGAGAGATGTGTTACCCCTTCCCATGCACCTATCGCTGCAATTCTATTCGTATGTAGTGTGTGTTGAGGGTGCACAACAAACGTTCCCCCTGATATAGTTCTATTAACTCCAAATCTTACTCGATTGGTCACTGATTAATTTATAACACTCCAAATAGTATTAATTTCCCGTTCAAACTACAAATTTAAAAACAAGCCACACCAGTGCATGCGCCAATGGATAAACGAAGTCCCAGTTAACGCCAATGAATACGCCAATTCCTTTGATGGTGGGATGCAAAACCGACAATGAATGACCAGTGCTTCAAACACATTGCCAACGTCCTAAGATTGGCCAAGAACCAGTTACATATTGGTTGATTCCGTCGAAGGTCGGGTGCTGAACCAATGTGTCAATTTGGCCTTACCGTTGCATAACCTAATGGCAAAACTTGAATAAGACTGTCCAGTACGCAGATGATTTCGAGTGTTTTTTTTTTAATTGAAAATATTTACTTGCTCACAATTTTCAGGATATTAAAAAAACAGCTTGTAAGGTCCTATAGCAATATAGGTAGCACTGTAATAAACAAAAATGTCAGTGGTGGCATACACGTAGGTTCGACCAATACTGATCCACATCTAATATAATTTATCGCGTACTCGCATATCCTAGCTATATTTGTAAGGAATCTATGGTAACCTGCGTTTTTAACCATCACTACTGAAATAGATATCTCCCGATACCGCTTTCAAGACGAAGTAATTTAAAGGCGGGTTAAATGATTTATTTTATTCCAACTACGTAGAAGTACAATTGGACAAAACGGCACGTACAATAAGTGTTACACATGTTGCAGCTTCTATAGTCTGTACAGTGTAAGTATACCTGATTGACAGTTCTATTAACAGAAGAGCATCTTAAACAGGATTACACAGAACCTGTTTCCAGGGATTCAGGATGGTTTAAAGGTCAAAACAAAGGAGTACCCAGACATTTTCCTCCGAAGAGAACTATCAAAATCAGGTCCAGTGGAAAATGAAGTCGACCCACTTTCCACTTTACATAATATGGCTCAGCACACTAACCAGTAGACTACCAAGGGCTATTTGGCAACGTTAACTATCTAATCTATGTTAAAAATTTAACTGAATTTAGCCAAGTAATTCTGCGTATGTTGTACAACAAACGCATAAGTACACCACGCGAATCCTGGGCTAAACTGGAGACAAAGATGCTAGTTGCAAAATGTTGTATGACGCCATTTTACGTGCACAATGGGGCAACACTGCACGGATAAAGTCGCCTCTTGCGCTCCACGTCCAGGTATTGTTTTATGCATTGTACAAGTAAACGTAGAATCATGTTTGGATCGCTCGGGATATTAACCTGCACCTAAATATGCAAGTCAGACCAGTATAAGTAAGATAACTAACATACATATGGAGCGCAAGGAAGGGCTAACTACAGTGCTATGTCTCCAATTCAGCCCAGGATTGACGTGGTATGCTTATTTATTTATGCGCTTGTTTCTGGACAGTCTGTATAAATTGATTTATACATACATACATACATATATATATATATATATATATATATATATATATATATATATATGTGTGTGTGTGTGTGTGTGTATGCATGAGATTAATAAAATCCGACACCGTCTGACAGATTACCATGAAACTAGGACATTTTATGAAGAAAGCATATAAGCTATCCATCTTACTGTAACAATTCATCTCGTAACAACATGGCGCTACCGCGCATTAACTTCTATGCCGTTCGACCGATAGTTATGAAAATTGGTATTCATAAATATTTGAACACGGAGAATAATTTATTGATATACACTTTGTTATAACTCGTCGCCAGATAGCGCGGCAGTGCATTAACTTCTGTACCTAGCTTCCCCTAATGGCACCGAGGGAATAAGATGCGGGGAAGTTCGCAATTCAACAAACTTCCAATGTATATATATATATATATATATATATATATATATATATATATATATATATATATACACACACACACACTGGAAGGGGACGTCTGCCGGGTTCTGATAGTGATATGTAAAAGAAGTATGCTATTTGCTGTAACTACAGAACAGACTGTTACCTGTACTTAAGGTTCTTATCTAGGTAGGTTGCGTTGGTGTACGTGAGGTACAAAATATATGGAGCGTTAAGAGTGACGTCGGTCGGCGTATGTAATGCATTATCGCCTCTACACGCAAACTCAGCAACTGGCGCGCAATGCTTTACTAGCATTCATTTTCCTATGGGACTTAAGGCGATGACAGTATTATTTTATTTACGATACTTATGGTTCAAATTCCAGCGCTTATTTATATTATTGTGTTTTTCGAATCCGGTTGGAATTTTTCTAGATACGGTAGTTTAAAAAAGCTGTTTTTGGCCATTTTGAGAGTCTTGAAAATCATGTTTCCAATAAGTGATCCCAATTTTTAAACTGACAGAAACATTGTTTGAAATGTTTTTTTTTTTTTCATATATGTGCAAACGTAATGCGCGTTGAGATTATTCTTCCAAATATGATTACTTGTAACTCGCTGCAATTCGTTTCAAGCGCGGGTAGATAGGAACCTTAACAGATAGTTGTAAGGACAATACAGAAGAGTACTGACAGCCAAGCTGGACTGTTGTCCCTACTTCAACAGAAGTATGGTGCTTACAACAATACTTTTCTTTCAGTGTAGAGCATACCCTCATGTGACAACGAGGGCTCGAACCTTCGACGTGGCAGATGCGAGCCGAGCGCGCCCCACACATGGTTCGCCGCGGAAGAAGAGGTGTAAGAGAACCTCGGGTGCCGTTATCCCACGGGAGCCCCGCTTAACGGGAAACAAGTGTACAGGCAGCTGGGTTTAAGGGAATGATTTGTGAACTTCCGAGCCCGCGGTGAAATATATAGGGGCGGCAGGGCGGAGGAAACGGGTTCAACGAGAGCAGGAAAGACAGAAGAAAAAGAGAAGAACCACTTCCCTCCTCACAGGCACCCCCTTTTACTGACGCCCACGCATTTAATGAAATATTACTGCACTGGTAGGTGCAACATCTACTTTTGTGCATATACGTATTTGTCTATGAAACACTCTAGAAAACTGAATAACGAGATACTTAATTGTGGACAAGGCGCAGGATACTCTACAGCTAAGGTTAATTATTTTATGGGTTAGAAAGATTAATTTTAAAAAGTTCGGCGCAGGGAAAACTTCTGTTGCTTGAGCGCTGGTATCAGTAAGGGGTGCAAATTGACCAATCACAGAGCTT
The DNA here is from genome assembly GCA_003012365.1 of Medauroidea extradentata. NCBI lineage: Eukaryota > Metazoa > Arthropoda > Insecta > Phasmatodea > Phasmatidae > Medauroidea > Medauroidea extradentata. Next base: position 74,995 of record PNEQ01103641.1, on the reverse strand, counting down.
TCCTGAATTTTAAGTTACATTAAGTTGATAATTTAAAACGCGAAATTTGTTCCTTTTCACTTTAAAATTAAATTTAATGGCGTCTATCATTTCTAAGCCTATTTTAATTTAAAAACGGTTTAGCATTTTTCTGGTTCCTTAGATATTTTCTTTCTAACCTGTAGTATAATTAACCTTACTACAGCCCTGGCGAGGGCAATATTAGGTAATTACATGTAAAAGTTATATTGCATTGGTCTCGGTAACTATAGAACCTTCTCATATGCCACCACTGATAATTTTGCTCATTTATGTGCGGCCCATGTATTGACCGGTTCTTTTATTCTGTTTCACACTCCAAGTTTCCCGAGAACTGTGGGCAAATAATTTAAGTATATTTTATGCAGAATCCTTCAAAATTTTATGAAAATGATATATTTCATGGTATGAAAATAACTTACAGTTATAAATTTGCGATTGTGAAAAAGAGGTATGGAGTGAGTGAGAGAATTTGGTCAGCGCTTAACATTGAGGTCTTTAGCGCTGGTGAGGGGTGACATGAGGCGAGTATGGAGCAGCGCCGGAATTAATGGGCGGGGGGAACGGGAGATCCCCGAGAAAACCCGCCGACCAGCGGCATCGTCCGGCACTATTCCTACAAGCGAATATCCGGGGACCGACCCCGCCGGGAATCGAACCTGGATCAGCCAGGTGGGAGGCGAGAAGTCTGACCTCTCGGCCACCGCGGCCCCAAAGGGGTATAGAGGAAGAGTGATTGATATTACCGTGAAGCCTGAAATGACAGCCGTTGTATTAAATCTTAAAGTTAAAACTTATTTTTATAATGTACTAGCTGTCCCGTTGCGGCTTCACCCGCGTGTTCTATAGAAAAGAGTAATTAACTTTCAATTACGTATTAATTGATGGTTTCACTATATTCTCTATATATATTTAATTTGCGAATTACCTTAAATTGGTTTGTATATATATACGTACGCAAACTTAAACAAAAAAAAAATAATAAAGCATGTCGATTTCTAGTCAAGTTAGTTTCATTATTTCCCAGCTTTTCACCCTCTTAAATTTCGAGTTCTGTTTATAGATACTTACGTAAGTTTCATTTTAAAGCAAAAATCACTTCGATATTTCAAATTATATGGGAGATACGTATGATTACTTGGAAACACGTTTTACTTTTTTTTTTTACCAGCTTTCAAGGACGAATATTGAAGAATCCTGAAATTACGCTTTAGGTATTTACGTAAGCTTCATTTTAAAGCAAAAACGACCTCGATATCTCAAATGGTTCCGGAGATATGGATAATTAATTGAAAACATTTTTCATTTTATTTTTATCGGCTTTTAAGGACGAATTTTGATAAATCCTAAAACTACTATTTAGAAATTTCGTGAGCACCATTCTGATCCAAAGATCACTTCGATATCTCAAGAGTGCAGAGTAGATAAATAAACGCTAAAAACATAAACTGATTTCTACGCTTTTTTCGAAGCCAACATGGATAAAATACTCTATGACAATCATAGATAATGGTATTTGCCAACTTTGTAAGTATAATATTTAACCAAAATTACTAATTCGTTACGCGTGATCACTTGCGCCGCAGTTAAATGCATGAGGTTCCGGCGTCAGAGATTGTGTCTCAGAAGTTCGTAACACTGGAAACAATTTTGTTTAAAACGTTGGCTAACACTATTGTCTAGGATTGCTATTGTTTAATTTTCGCAAATTGGTCTCAAGAAACATACAGTTATAGATTAATGCTTTTAGCGTTGAATTATGTACCACGCCATCTTAAATGGTTTAAGAGAAATAGAGGATTCATCGAAAACACATTTAACGGCTCCTTAATTTCCGAAATTCGAAAAATCTAAAAATTTTGAAATATGCATTTGGTTAAACAATGTTTTTAAGTAAAAATATTAACAATATATAATCAGGTTAGAAAGTTATAGAGTATTTTTCGAAAACACGTTTTGCCCCTTTTCACCCCTTTAATTTTCGATTTTCGAAAAAATCCTTCCTTAGTGGGTGGCTACGCCGTGAGGGGAAGCCAGGCTGAAAATTTCACGTTTATAGGTCCAGCGGTTTAGACTGTGCGTTGATAAGTGAATGAATGTGTAGGGCACTTCATTTTATGTATATAGAGTTAATCAGTAAATTAGCCTACACTTAAAAAGCATAGTAAAAAAAATGACAATACTGTCTCGCTGTAACATTTTTTAGGTACTATTGTGTTCCAGTTTTAAATCTGTCTCCTACCCCCCCCCCCCCCCTTGGCTCAGGTGACAACGGGACAACGTTATATCGCAAAGAGCACGAAGCTCACTGACTACATGTCGCAAGTGGTCTGATTACTGCGGATCACTCACTTCTCGGACGAGTGGACAGAAATAACAGACAGTACTTGCGATGACCTCAGCAGTCGGGTTAGCGGGGGCGTCCAATTACGCCAGCCATGTTTGGGGAGGTCTCATGTAAGTCGTTCATACACTCTAAAAAAACAGACGTGCGTATAGGAGCGCTAAGAAAGTAGGTATGGTAGAATAGTTTCCCAAGATATCCATGGTAACACTCCTAAACTTAATTACAAAACAGTCAAATGCATAGTAAAGTTACCAGACTTGTATTGTAACATTTGTAAACGTTTGCATATTTACAAGACGGAAGTATGGTAACTGTCCCATACTTCGTCTGGGATAATAACTACCTAAACATTTGAGGAAGTATGTTTACAGTGTAGGTAAATGTGTAGTGTCATGTCGCAGTGTGTTTGCAGTTCCCTCCCTAGGGCTAGTTTTACCGACTTGTAGTAACTGAAGATCTACCGAAAGTAGTTACGGGTCTATTCACTAACTTCACCTCTGGTAAAGATCGTCACACAGAAAAAAAAAACTTCTAAGATGTTACGGAAGTGATTAACCTAAACGCAGTATAGGGCATTCACCATACTTCCGCCTTGTAAATATGCAACCTTCAACAGTTGTTACAATTCAAGTATGGTAACTTTAGTGTACATTTGACTGTTTTATAAAAAAGTTTAGGAGTGCTACCATGGATGTCTGAGGAACAATTCTGCCATAGATAATTTCTAAGCGCTCCTATACTTACGTGTGGCAAATTTACTAACTATTTTCAGAGTGCATCTGTAACTATCCTTAGAGAGCGATTGTGATTTGATGGCCACTCGCGACTGTCTTCATATCGTATTCTCTAACAACACTCTTTACCAGAGTCTCAACATGTTTAGCCACAATGTATGATTGCTCTGAAAACCTTAACACACCTTACCAAATTATATGTTCTTAGTTTCCACGTCGTGTTAAGAAGTACCAATTACGTAAATTTAGTCTTAAATAACACAAACCATATTTGTTCCTCTTTAGTATTCCTATTATAAAACTTATAATTTCAATTTGTCTTTAATATAAAAATACTGTGCTGCGCTTACAAGAGATAGCAGCAGTAGTGCTATGTTAGTGAATACGGTCAAAAGATAGCAACACGCGATTGTATTCAATTTGTTCGTCGGCAGTTCATATACACAGAGCTATGTTCACAAAACGAAATACGTATTTTAAATGAGAATGAAACAATGTATTTCTGTCACCTTCTGAGCAATATTTCAATCGGATTTGTTTCCAATGAGGATGGTTGTAGAACACAAATATGTCGATTATCTTCATTAACTTTCTTTTGTAACAACATCCCAGAACCCAATCTTCATGTAAATGGAGTCAAGAGACTTTAGAAAGAGAGTCTCGGCGCCACTTTCAGTTACAGAATACGATTTCGTGTCGTAAAGATAGTTAGCTAGTAACAGTCTTTGTATAAAGATCGTATAAAGCACTGAAAGAGTTACAGAATATGCCCCTGCTGGTGTCTGTGTGGTTCAAGTGTCGTCGGGAAGCCCACGTTACAAGGACAGCAAATGCTTAGGGTTAAGAACCCACTTGGTTATTGAAATGGAGGTAAAAAAATATGCCAGAAAACATTAAGCATGCCATCTTTAGTTGAATAAGTAACGGAAAAGTAATGTAGTTCTTTAAGACAGATGGAAGATTAACTAAATTATCCCGGTGTAATTCAACTGACGAAGAGAGCTGAATACTTAAATTTCGTTAGAAAATTGGAATCGGTCTGAACACTCACACATGAACATAAAATACATAGAGTGATTAAAAGTTTGTTAAGGAATCTGAGACGTGTTACACAGGACTAACAATTTACTGTATTCTGTAAAATAATTATTAAAATTAAATAGCCCAACAATAATAATATGAATAACCACTTGAAGGCAAATTTACTTTGCCGGCCAGGAAGAGCTGTGTTATTCTCAACGCTCCACACTTCTAGGCCTCGAATGCGCAAAATATATGCACCTAGACGTGCTCCTTAACGTAAATAACCTGTCATAGCGAGTGTATAAACCTGCAACTAGTCGCTCCTTTCATTAGTCATTATATACTTCGCGCAATAAGAGCACCTGTAGTTCTACAACATTCTATGTAGCCGGCGACACCAAACTGCGATGTAACGAGTCGTCCAAGAAGATCTCCCCTCAAGTGTTTTTTTTTTAGATCCATAGCTAGCCAAAATTATAAAAAACTCTTTAAAAAATTAGCTAAGTAGTAAAAACCATTTTCAGGAAATATACGTGACGATTTTTACGTCTATTCCTTTCAGAACTTACATACGAAAAGCAGCGTAAATAGCGAACCATGGCCTTAAAAAGATACATTAGTTTTTAGTTATTTCAAAAATACCCACATCAACTTCTTGTAAAACTATCTGCTTGAGATGCAACGAATATACGCATTGTTAAATTTAAGGCTAACGTGGATTTACATAACTCCATTAATTCTAGTCCACTGTGTTCTACTACCACAAATAAAAATTGGACATTTCATACCAATGATGACATGCACGAATGTGGCCATCAATAGGTATATGATGTTAAAAAAAACTAATTTCAGAAAGTACAGCAAATACTCGGTGTTGAATTACGCCTATATTCTTTCCGTAGGTATACAAATGCAATGCAGATGAATAAATTTCGTCAAAAAGTTAACAATCTCAACTAGCTACCACACATTACACGAGCAGGCAGAGAACTTCATAACGTACAGGTACAACAAAACCGCAGATTTCACGTTTGACAAGTAAGTTTCATTTTACATAATAAGCTATAACCACTTAAACCTGTAGGAAGGTTTCTGTTGAGCCACAACACAAGTAAGGGTGAGTTTACAACTAAAAGCATTAACTTATAAGTTATGAAGTGTACAGAATATCTCAAATTGCATTGTTCAATGCGATGGTTTCCAATAGAACTTAGCAGGTCATATGCATGGGTGGAGGTTTCTTTAAGCGTTAAGGGCGCTACCTACTTCCGAGTCCTGGCGGAGAAAGAATAGGGTTTGATATGTTAAATTATTTTCAATGGCACTCGTTCACCGTTTGTTGCATTGCTTCCGGACGAAAACCATTTTTTTGCGCCGAGAAAAGGAGAATATTCCTACGTAAATAAAAGTGCAGAAAAGAAATTATTAATAGACATTTTCGCGTTTTTTTGTATTTAAAAAGGCTTTTTTTTTGCCACAATTTTCAGGCTGAAAAAAAAACTGCCTAAACGATCCATAGCAATGTACGCGGCACCGAGACGAACAAAATAGTCATTGGTGGCATACATGTAATTTCAACCGTTACTGAGCCAGGTGGAAAATAATATAACCTGTGAAACCCTATTCTTGCTCCCACCTTCGCTTCAAGGTAGGCAGCGCCCTTAAACGAAATAGTCACATTTTATATCTTAAATAAAAGTTCTGGAGAAGCAGCAAATCAGGGCGAAAACCCATCTACAACGCAGCGAAGTAACACCAACGGTAGAAACTATTAGCAAAGCTAAATCTACCACTTCTTTATCCAATCATATCGATCCCTGTCTGAATGAAAATTCTTAAACCAGTAATTTCAAAAAGTCAGTCAAACAATAATTTACTACCAAAATAAATAGTGCACAACACCACCTTTTGATAGCGGCACTTTCGCTTGTTTCCATTAGTTGAAATTATGACTAAACGATTTTATTGTGAACTGTTTTTTACTTAAGATATGTTTAAGTGGTGCGTGACAAACGCGTGCTGCGTTAAATGTAAACATCTATTTTTTATATTGTAAACCTCCTCAACAATCGCAGTAATATTACGACGGTGTGTCATCAGCAACCAATAACAGTCCCCCACGGTAGGACACTGCATTGGTGCATTTAGCTTCGGCCATAATTTAGTTATTTTCAGAAATGACGTATACGTAAACGAGTAGACTCCAGATATTTCATAGACATGAACAGTTTTTAAGGTGATATCAATCTACTACGAGTTAGAATTAGTATCCAGGGAGACACAACTCATTGCAGTTCGAGCTTCTCAATTCAACTCCTTCAGGCGATAGTAGCTACCGGGTGCAGATGATCGCCATCAATTACTTAATCAGCACTCACCCACCCTCTCGGTGACACGACACAGAGTCTGCCGAAACTATAGCTCTCAAAATACGTCCTCTCACGCCTTTACCATTCCGCTGAAAAAAAAAAAAAAAAAGAATAAAATCCGTAAGGGTTGGGATCGTAACTCATCCAGCAGAGCGATCTTCTCCCAACACGCTCGCAACGCGTGCTCGCCCAATCACAAATCAAATGGAACCACAGCAACGGTCCAACGCCCTTTAACAGCCTGCGCCTTCATTCTCCAACAGAATATTAACAGTCGACATAATAATGGAGAGGGGAAGGGCGGCGAGAGAAAAAATAAAATAAAAACAGGCTTGTTGGACTGCGCACCCGGCCCAGAGGGGAAAGTTGCCACCATGCTTCAAAATGATTGGTCGGCAATAACAATTATCCGGTGCCTGTAGTCGCCGATAGCTTTTGTTCCTTAATATTCAATCGAACCGAAAACAGGCAAGCGGTGTGTTTTGGGCGACTGCGGGCCCGGAGTGACAAATCAACACTTGGTACTCTCTGCACATGGTGCCGAATGACTCCTAGTACACTCGGGCGACGTTAAAACTATTTACACTATTTAATACTTGATTACTGCGTTTTACATATTATGAACATAACAGAGACCTACGAATAAAAATTAAATCACAAATCCAACGTGCAAAATGGCGTTCAAACCAACTCAAGCTTTTCAATCGTGAAACATATCCACAATAATTTACCAGGTGGCTGATGACTCAGAAAAACTAATCCAATCATAGAAAAATTAAACAATAGTATCTTGTTATGGTTTAAATCTTTGACGCAGAACCACTTCCATTGCCTGGCTGATTACTATGAAACAACACCATTCACAAGAAATTCTAAAAATAATTTTAATCATTGAATTTATTCGAAGTAACCGAATTTGGTTGTAACTTTGGTTTGAAAGACGTAAATATTGTGATCACTGAACGATTTTTGCAGCAGTCGTTCATTGTCATTTTAACCATGTCCTTGTACATGTAGGCCCTACTTAAAACTAATGTACTCGAGAGCTTAAAAAATCCAAAGTAAAACAAAAGAAATATAAACTAGACAAAAAGTAAAAATACAAGGTACCTGTACCGAATATGGTCCGCTTAGGGTTCAACAATCATGTGTGCCTAAGCCATTAATTATATTACTAATATAACACTTGGATGATGTAAGACAGATTTATGGATGGTGTATGTTCATACTGGAGACTAATGTGTATAGATCCCACATGTATCTCGGCATCAACACACAATGGCGACTAGTGGGTCGTATTGAGAACTGGGCCATATTCGGTACAGGCACCTTAATAAAGAATATTATCAGCAGCAGTCTAAGTTATTATAAATACCTACCAGTTAACATCCACATAATACAGGGTTGTGTGCACCGTCTCTAATTAAAACGACACACACTACCGCCGTTATGAATCACGGTAATGTGTGCACATTATATTCGAATTCGAAACAAAACCGTCGCTAACACGTAATTAAAAAATTCACGTTACATTCAGTTGTTGTGTATGTTTTCAGCGACTTGGCAACGACATTCGCACGCAATGACGTAATGTCCACGAACATGGTTTTTACTAGCGTAAATATTGTTCTGACACCTTCTCGGCGAACGAACTAAAATTAAATACAATCCTGACTAGCTCGGATAAGACAGAGCCGGAATGAACGCCCTGCACAAGAAGGCCTGCATTTCACGTCCCTGCCCACAGACAACCGGTTTTCAATGTCCAAGAGTCCAGAATTCCTTGCTCTAAATCAAGCGGAACCGACACAAAGCTGACCCAAACAGCGCTCACGAAATTAATTTAAACCAGTTCCCGCATGCGTCACAGATAATGAAACTAATCCTGCGTAGTCAACCGTGACTCGAGACTTCAATCGCGCGTATTTCCGCTGGTCGCGTGGGACCGAGACAGTCTGGCGCTCAGTTTCTCGAACACAATTCAACTAATCAGCTTGAAACTCCGACTTATCATGTCGTGTATTTAGAAAAAAACTTACGTAAGCACTTCCGAGCAGCGTCTACTAGAATGTGCCTTAAAGGTCTCCATACCCGCTATCGAAATGCGCCGTATATAGCAAATACCGATTACTTTTTGACAAACAAATCACATGTGCATACGTAACAGAAGAACACATACTTAAAACTATGTCGCTAAAAGTATGACAATTCAGTTCATTTAATAGAAATACGATTTCCGAACCTCTCAAAATGGTATAAAAAATTGTTCTATTCGAAAAAAAAAAAAAAACTAATATAAAGCGTTGAACTTCAATGACGCTCAGATGTTCAAAAACGACGATCTATATTTTCAGTAGTGTTTGCATTTTTGTGCCATTTTATAAGTACCAGGGCGAGAAAACACTAAAATGGATCAGTATAAATTAAAATAAATATTTAGGGCAATTATGACAGTTAAAACGTTTATACTTCACAATTAAAAATTGCGTTATAGTACGATATTTACCTGCATCTTACACCGAAAGTTTAAGACATCAGTACACGAAAAAGTCGTTTCATGAAAATTCATTAAGATGTTTCGATGTAGTTTTATCTTAATTTGTATGAAAAAAGTCCAATTAAACTAAGCTTGACATTAAACACTAAATGTGAACCAATTTTTCAAAGAATATTTCTTCAAGAAACTGACCAGGATTTCAATAACACAAAATTTAATGTTAAAATTGTCAATACAAAAATATATATTCCATTTGGTTTACCGATTTTATCGTTATTTTATATAGGCAAGAAATATTTTTAATGTGGATTTTTCAGCCCACAGTTTTGCTGAAACACTTAACCAAAATCAATATTGTTACCGTTTCTGTGATATACCTACAAAAATCGGAGACTACACGGCTTGCATAAATTTGTTGATTTACACTGAACTAATATGTCAAGAGTTACTCCAAGACATCTATTAACTCGTACAAATAACTATGATCGAAAAAAAGAACGACACAAGAATAGAAACTAGGAAGAATCGGTAACGGTTTTCGGTTTTGTTTTGAATTATAGCCAGCTATGTTCTCTATTTTGCTATATTTATTTTTAACGATATTTTATCAAGTAGCAGCCCGAGAAAGAAGAGTTAAAAGAAGCAAAACAGTTTACAAAAAATAAAAGCCTGTAATTGTACAAATCTAAAATTTGTATATTTCGTCATACAACGTTTAAATAATACTTTATTTCCAAGCAGTTCTAAATTATAGTGAAAATACCCGTTCGCACTAGAAAAGTTTCGCGTCATTTTATTTCGTGTATTATATATACATATATTATACATACATACTTACGCATACATACACATACATACATACCATAAGCGAAGGGGACTTTGCACATGTGGAGTAACTTCGGAACATTAAAAAATATATATTTTCGCGTAAATGGTAACCCTAGACAAAGAAGTTTTAACGCGGTAGTTTTCGAATAATAAATATCTACATGACTTAACTTACAGTTGCATAGTTGGAAATTATAGAAAATAAAAGTGGTATAAAAGTGTCCCACAGTCACGCGCGCTTCTGGTATGAGCGTATGTGTCATACATATCCACAAACACACAATTTGTTTGTACATAAAAAAACATAGCAACATTCTGATTTTGACACGTTCTTTCGGGAAAACTACGAGACACACAAACAATTTTGTCAGAGAAGGCGTAACCACAGATAATGTTTATTACTACTTGGTAGATATAGATGTGAATGTGTTATATATATATATATATAGGTGTGTGTGTTGGTGTGTGTGTGTCGTCTAAATATTTATACAAAAGAAACTATTCATCATATTAAATGTCCTCAGAGCATTAACTTGATTCGCATATTATTACATTTAATGTTTCATAGGAAAATGTATAGGAAAATGTATAGCAAAATGTTACACCTTAGTTGGAAGCGGACGATATCTTATTGAGCATTTATTTGTAACGTATAGTAATTGTTGAAACATGAGCACTTCATACAAACGTTTAATGGAAATTCATTACGTGTTTAAGGCTTACGCGTAAGTTAATTTTAATTTTATCATACGTTCAGTGCAAAAACGGCAAAACAATAAGCACAGGTTTAAGTCGAACTGTGGGTACGATTCCAGGGAAATAGCTTATTGGAGTCGCAATGGTTTAAGGAAACACTTGGAATTTGACTGACACAATATTCAATGGCGATATGTTCATAATCGTGTTAATAAAAGTGCATAAAATAATTATACAGCAGATTATAATACATTTAAGATTGTGCACACAACAGCACTCCTCACCATATTTAAAAACGTTACCTTTACAGAAAATCTAACACTTTCAATGAAGATGTTCAGCTTGCTATAAAAAAAAATCTTGCTGTACTGTAAAAAAAAAAAAAAAAAAAAGAAAAAGCTCCACACAAATATTTTGGTGTTATACATTTTCATCAATAACATTTTCATCAATAACATTTTCCTTACCTAAAATTGTATTTTCTCTGTAGAAAATATATTTTCTAGCATAAAAAACCAGAACTAATATAACAATTAACATCACTACTTAACCATTCAAATCATAAAACGTTTTCTTTTAGTATTAATGTAAACTTCAATAAAAAAATTATATTTGTAACAAAGCTACTTTGCAGTAGTTAATATGAAAAACAAAACAAAAATATTTGCCGCAACAATATGTGTAGGCTACTGTAGCAGTACAAATTATTAAAGTGTTTTTGGCGCAACTATGACGAGACTGCAAAAAAATACAGATTCTCTGCGGAAAATATTTGCATAGTTGCTTTTATTTACTATTTTCTTTTCAACAAATTCCTCCATGAGCGACTACCATTCAATAATTATTCTGTTTATAACATCTTTATTAGATACGCCATCAATAAGAAATCAGCGAGTTCAATAACCTATATATTAGAATCACTGTCCTTACATACTCAAACTCCGACAAGTTGTCACTTAACTGCTACTCACTGGAACAGCATACAGTGAACGAATATACGTGATAGAGTGGCCGTCGGAAAATTGATTCTAATATGCGGTGCATTGATATCGCGAAATAGTCTTTTTCTTAGGTATCAGGTGTAAATATGTTCATACCCCAAGCATATACATTTTGTACGGGCCATGGTTTTCTGTGTGTGTGTGTGTGTGTGTGTGTGTATGTGTGTGTGTGTGTGTGTATGTGTGTGTGTGTACGAAATATGGAAATGTTCTGAATAATGATTTGCAAGTCAGTGAACGTAAATCTTGTTTTCTTTTCCTTTGCGTCATACCAAATTATTATTACAAAAAAATTAAATGATACTTGTCATAAACAAATTCAACCCAAACTTTATTAAATATCTAATCCCGTCCACATGCAAAATTCAGAAATAAACATGAATGCCAAGTAGACAATATGCCAGGCATGATATAGGTTACAATTCAACTCCCGGTATGACTCGTATTTTACGACTAGGGAGTATACGACTCTTATTTTACGACTAGGGAGTATACGCACAAGTTGAAGTTTTATTTAAAACCACTTCGGAGAATCGCAAACTTTTAGGAATTTGACGGTTACATATGTACAACCTATAATAACTCAGTCTACAAACAGTTAAAATATGTAAATGTATATTTGGCAAGTACAATAAATTGAACTGTTGTACTTTGCAAATGAACTGTACGTTTATTTTCTTACTCTTCTCATTATCACCAAGTTTACAATAATGACCCCACGTACGAGGACATTCACAATATTACTACCCAACAGTCAGAAAACATTTAAATTTTTTTTAATGTACTATGAATTAACACGCTCATCCTCTCTAAATACATACGTATGTGCATCTCGTACATATGAGAAATGTAAGTGTTTGTTAGTCCAATGCAATTTTCAACTTAACAATATTTAAAAGAACTTCATTATAAGAGCATGCTACTAAGTTGAGCTTTTTTCAGACGAACAAAACCAGGGACAGACACGCTTGTGGTTGTTCAGGTTTGCAATTTTTCTTCCTGGAATTAAGGAATTTTCACAACTCTGTAATATCGTTTCACTAAAAAATATATTAAACTTCAAGATCAAATGAAAAATTACTTTCATTCTTTCTAATCACAACTAAGGTTATATTAACATTAAATAACGAGTAATCCGATTTTAAAAAAAAATGAGGCTTGCCACATTCGCTGAAATGTTTATTAAAATCGTAAATGCTCAATGAGATATCGTCCGCTTACAATTAAGGTTTAAAATCTTGCTATATGTTTTACTATACATTTCCCTATACAACATTAAATTTAAAATTATGCTAAATAAAATGCCGTGAAACGTTTCTAGTGCGGACGGGAGCATTCACTATAATTTGGAACTGCTTGGAAATAAAGTACTATTTAAACGTTGTATGACGAAATATACAGGTTATTATTTTTGTAAACCGTTTTGCTTCTTTTTACGCTTCTTTTCCAGGCTGCTAATTGATAAAAATATAGTAAAAAATAAATATAACAAAATAGAGAACGTAGTTGGTTATCATTCAAAACGAGACTGTCTCAACAATAACTGTATACAGTTCATTCTTCACATGCATCGATAAATATTAGTGATTCGAACCAAAAATGAAATAAACAATTATCTTTGCCAAGGGTTCCTTCATTCAACGGTGAAAGCAAATACGACGTGAGTTTACTCGTATAAGCCGTAATCATGAGAAATATTTACATGAATAATCAACGTTAAATCAATCGGCTGAAAGCTTTTTAAAACGTTGCGTAGAAGCGCGTTAAATTTTTACGAGCTTAATCCACGAGGAACCGTACATTACAGGATGAAAGCTACTCGCGTAAGTCAGCGTCCAGCTGCACAAACACACGCGGCTAGTCGGGCGTGATAAGTTGGACATTTTGAATCTCCATTACTTTATGAAAGCGAGGATGAATTTTATTTGAACAAAATCCCATACAACGGTCGTCAATGAAACTGCATTCGCACTAAGCTTTTTAATTACTCAAGAACAACTTTCCGTTCCCGAAAGCGCGCACGCAAGTCCGGGCTTGTTAGGAACGAGGTGAATAACAGATCACGCCCTTGTTTGTCTCCATCGCTCTCTATTCATTTGTTTTGTTTCAAGCTCTCCTCTTCCCGAAGAGAACATACATATAGGTATATTATGTAAACCGAGTTGGGGCCACGGTTATATGTAACACGTAGTTCAAACGTTGACTGGTTTGCTACGTGTGTCCCCTGGAGGTAAATCCATGAAAGAGGGGTAGGGTGGGGGTAGGAGGATGGTGGTATGGTTTAACGCGAGAAGGGAGGGGGGATGGGGAACTGACCGGATGGAATGCTAACAAGAACCTCTGGACCACGGCGCGACCAACAGGTTTCCGACATGAGGCCACACGAGCCCAACTTTTCTACAATCCGTCCAACCTTAACATTTCCCTATCGTCAATAGCATACGTTACTCCTCGCTAGGAGATTCGTTTCGTAGAGCATCTATGTCTAAAAATTTCCCTGCAACACTGCACTCGGAATAAAAATACACCCGTTGACAAATCCAACTAATATACGGCGCGAAAATTAAGAGTAACAAGACTTCACAAGTTAAGGTTGAACGCACTACATACTTTTCATTCCAAAAATTTTCAACTGCGGAATAACACTAAATGATTATTGCACGAAATGTTTTTTTTTCTCTCGTAAGGGTCTGGCAAAAAGTGGTTGGAAGTTTTCTGTATAATGAGTTTTCACTCAGATATGTACATCGTGGAGTTCATCTGTGAAACAGCCTACAGGCGCTTCTCATCCTCGGGATCTCAATGTCCACAGCCGAGAAAATAGTTTTAAAACTTCTAACTGCACATACTTGTAAAAAAAAAATAACAGAACGTTTTGAATACCTCGCATATCTTCCTCCAAAACACGTGCAAGTGCTTTGCTGACAATATCTTCAAAGAAAAGAAAATAAATTTGCTCGTGTTGATTTAATTTTTCTCAGCTAAAATCGCCTTATTTTTCCACGTAATTGGTAGCAAAGAATCTGAATATTACTGTCATAATACCACTTTTCAAATTATACCTGTATAAAATCTATACTACAGAAATGCAGTTTGTTAACCCATTCATTATTTATTCATTTCACACTGGACGGCGAATACTTACAGTATATTTGCAAAGTCCAACAAGTATATTCAATTTACTTTTTTTTTTTCTCCACAGTTATTTGAAAGTCACGAAGAAACAATACAGATCAAATATGCTCAAGTGTTTAATACAAAGTAACTAAAACACCGTACGGTATAGTACGGAAGTTATAGTCACAACAGAATATTTCAATTTACGACCTCGAATTGAAACAGTTCCACAGAACAAGCGCCAAATACTTCATTGCTAATACGAGTAAGTACAACTGTCCAAATACATAAAATTTTGAAATATGTAAGGTGATTATTATTACATGTCAAACTACTTGAATTTTTTAAATGAAAAAATAAAGGAGAACTCGTCAACGGTACGTCTGTGTACATATACTCAAAAATGTTACGCAATTAAACTAAGTTTTTTGCCGTAATATTGTAAAAATAAATCTTTAAAGCGATTTCACAAGTATTGCAAAAAATACAAGCATACATTAGAGGACAGATTAACTTCGTAGCGGTCGGAGTTCAAAACCGAAAACCTTATGTTATTTTTATTTATTGAAGTATACACTTAAAAACATCGTGTCGGTTACATATTTGTAAGTAAAAAGACATTGATAAGTAGATTTTGGGCTTCAGATTTTTCATCGATTATTGAGAAACAAACGGTAGTAAGTTGACTTCATTCACATTATAATAAAACATAAAATTTAAATGATTTAAAATACTGGAGTATAGAAACAAAAAATAGCACATAAAAATATACAAAGCAATTACAATGGTTCGTTCCTTTACTAAGCAAAGAATATACTAAACACACGAAGTTAACATGACATTGACAACGTACTAACAAGTTTGTAGAAGGCCATTGCAGAACTATGGCGTTGTAGAAAATAAAAAAACGACACAAAAAAGAGCCGAATTTGCGGTATAAAAGTACACATAAATATAAAAACTTAAAAAAAAAAAATACCTTACGCAATAATAACCAAAATACTGACTGTGTAAATACTAAAGTATTTATCACATACAAGTTTCTAAATGATACCCACCTAAAGTTGAGGGAATGCCTGTGACGAATCAAACTAATATTAAAATTTTATATGGTGTGAATTCTCGAAAAAAGAATATGCAAATATTTTAACCCGATATTAATAATCATTTGGATTGTAATAAACCAAGTTTCAAAAATAAAATAGAAACAAAATTACAATTATGAAAAGGAAACCAAATGTTAATTAACATATTGTCAGTATAAATATAGAAATTAGTGTGTCAGACATCCCGTATTAACACTGGAACGGATGTAGAGCGCTGATGCACAGATTTTTATTGGCCTATTCTGCCTTAGTAAGATAGATAATACTTCTTACAGTGTGTGAGGACAGATGATATGTAATCTTGCGATTGATATCTAATGCTGGTAACTTTGCAACAGAGTTCTGGTTGGTAGCTAAAAAGTTACTGGGTAAGTTTAGTAAGAGACACAAACACGCGCTTTCTCTTTCTCTCTCTCTCTCTCTCTCTCTCTCTCTCTCTCTCTCTCTCTCTCTCTCTCTCTCTCTCAGAAGCACAAACATACAGGGAAATTTCAGAGCTCTCTCGCCAAATTACGTCCGACAGCTTGGCTCTGCAGTTAAAAGAGTCCTGACTGCTGAGTGGGCCAAGGGTCTCGGGTTTGAGTCCCGGCCGGGAAGGTCAATATTTACAGTTGCCTCTCTGGGTTCAGGACCGGGTGTGTTGTCCCTTCCTTCATCACTATACTGAGGAAGACAGTGGTAAACCACCGCAGAATTACCGCACCTGTTTGGCCTCGGGGGCGTCGTGGTCTGGTCCCGGCGCCCTGTGGATTCTAAACCTGCCTTCAGGCTGAACATCAATCCTCACCACTAAATTAAGGCCGTTCAAGCACTCATTAAAATCGCCAAATAAGCAATATAATTTTCAATCTTTTTATGTGACACATAAATCAATACATGTCTCATTAACTCTCCAGACGCACGTCTGAGTGCGTCGAGTCGAAATGTAATGAGCTACGCTGAAAGAAAAATTTTGTAGTAAGTCTTCCCTGGAAAATTATTTTGTAGTAACCACAAAATAGTACTGTGGTGGCCACAATATTTTACTGGTGTCAACAAAAGGTTTTTGTGGGGGCCACAAAATAAATTTTGCAGGCTGAAAACCCACAAAATATGTTGTAGCTGCCACAAAATATATTTTTCCGTGTACGCTCAGGAATTTTTGATTTAGTCGCCCAATGAGAGTGGGGCCACGTTTCTATCAGCTCTTATCTCGCAACTCGACACCTCGACCTGGCGACTCATCACGTCATAGAAGGGGATGTGCACTTGTTACCGCCGACACCAAACGAATTGATGGTGTAAATTACTCCGTTTCATTAAGTATGTTGAATTTTGTTGGGTGCCTACTGCCTCAATATGCAAATTTGAAACTGCATTTACGTAAATACTATGCATGCTAAAAATTTTCCATGCGAGGAATATACAAGTTGTCCGGAAATGACCGCATAAGCACATCACGTGAATCCTGGAGCTAAATTTGTGACGAAAACAAAAAATATTTGCTGACCCCAATTAAGTTTTGCAGTGACTACAAAAATGTTTGTAACCACTACAAAATTATTTTCCGAGGTCCATACTGACAAAACATTTTGTAGCCACCACAAAGGTTTTTTTTCTGTGAGGCAAAATGTTGTACGACAGCATTTTTCGCGCACTATGTAGTAGCACAGCACGAAGAAAGGCCCTTCTTCTGCTTTACGTCCAGGTAATATTGTATTATGTTACGTCGAGTAAACATAGAATCATGTTTGTACTGCTTGGGTTATGATCCCGTGCCCATAATATGATTGTCGGAACGGTAGTAGTAAGATACCTGAGTAACGTAATAAAGGACTTACTCTGTGGTAAGTTTTCACATTGTGTACGTCAAACGTCATCGTAAAACACTGTGCCACTAACGTTTTCGTCTCCAAGTTAACCCAGAATTCGCGTTGCGTACTTATTATACGGCCGTTTCTGGTCACACATACAGTCACTGGTAAACTTCACAACTAACATTATGTCGAATGAATATAAAATTATGAAAAACATTTCAACAGCCTTAAGGTACGTAGGTAAATATGAATCAACGTCTTGAAGACAGTAAGGTTATTAGACATAGAACCAATAACGCAGTGCAGAAGAAAACAAGGAACAGGAACAGTCAAGGTCATTGTCTGTATTAATAAACCATCCCAGTATCAGCCTGCGGTGATTTCTGAAAACAACGTAAAACCGAAACCAGGACGGCCGGATCGAGAATCAAACCCGGTTATACCACTGTGTCACCTCGGTCGGACATTTCACAAATTATAAGTAGCATAAATATGTGTAATTACCTGTGTATTCTCAATAGTTAATAATAAAAATCTTCCTATAATGTACCAGCAAACCAGATAAAAAAACAATGGTTACGAAACCACCAGATGTGAGGAAATCTGCCAAATTAAAAAAAAAATAAATAAATAAACAAACATTTGAATATAAAATACTAGTGCCAAAAATACCTGACTTGATCTCGAAACCATAATTTCGGTAAGTAGGGATTAATAAATGTGGTAACGCTGTGGAACAAGATAAGCAGACAGCCGAAATCTGCACACAAATCCTTGGGATCTGAAAGAATTCTAACCTAGAACATTACGGAACAGAATAAAAAGCCTCTGAGATTTTAACAAAGAACGTCCCCATGCGTCAAACCGTATCTGAGAGGGGGCATGGTATAAATTGCCTCCCCCTCCCTATAAATTTTGGAAAGGGTGTCAAAATGCTAATGATCGTATTTTAACATGTATGTTCTAATAATTTTTTTTTTTTTTTTTTTTTTCGGTTTTTAGCTATTATGAAACATGTAATATTTGTTTTCGTTGAATTTAATTACATTTTTTAAAGAAAGTCCAAGATCCATAGTTGGAAAAAAATATGGGGTGGGGTGCATTGTTTCTTGCCCCTCCCTAAATTGGAGAGCTAGTTTCGCCACAGCCATGTGCATGTGTGAGAATTCCCAGGAGGTTATTAAATGCGGATATGAATGCCATTGTCCTGGACGCTAAGAAGAAAAAAAAAAGACTAGAAAGTAAAGCGGGCGTCCCGTCGTTCTGGTGTCACGCGTACAGATGGCGGCCCTCAAGACTGAAACGTCAATTAGGGGGACTACTTAGAGAGCTAAAGACGGGGACAAGGCGTGCCACTGGATAGACATCTGTAGCGATCCCCTCGGCGATGTAATCTGTGCTGGAGGGGTGGGGGTGGGCGGGAGATGAAGTACGCCGGCCACGAATTAACATGAGGACCTCCCCCACCCTCCACCCCTCGCCAACCCGCTGTCGTCCTCCTCGCTTGATTTACAGGATCAGCTGGAGACGACGCGATGCCCATCGGGTGGGTAAGTGATATGACTTGTCACTCGGCCCGACTATTAGAGTAACAGTGGGCTATCACGCTGCAACGTGTCAATTCTCTCGCATCACGACGACGTCGAGGAGCCTACGTACCGGCTGTAGTTTTCCGTGTTCGTTGCCAGGAGACATTGGATCGATAAGGTTCAGAGAACCACACACCACGATAAGCGCATCCTTCCTAATCGCGGCGCGCCAAACTGGGCGTGAAGTTATTATTTCATACAACTGTTTTTTCTATGGGACTTTTAAAGGCAAACAGAGTTGCAAGATGAACAAATTGACCCACCATACAATTGTAATATAGGTATATTGCGTATTAAAAATGATGCACTACAGCCAAATCAATTTTCTAGGGATTATCAGGCATCAATTCAAGTATTTGACTATATTATATACATTTTTTTTTACATACGCCGTTGCGATGCAGATGTCTGTCAACGAAAACTACAGAGAATATGAGAACCTACAAGCAGAGTATGCGCGTTAGTCAACAGGATACATCACAACGTAAAATTGCATAAATGGAATCGGGCCAAATACAACAAAGACAGCCAAATAAGAAAAATTAGAAGGAAAAAACCGAACACCACCAAAGCAAACAACACAAGATGGAGGCCTGCCGTAACTATTTCATTTTTTCCAAAGCAGGCCTCCATCTTGTGTTGTTTGCTTTGGTGTTTCTGTTCTTAATTGGCTGACCTTGTATTTAACCCGATTCAATTTATGGAATTTTATGTTGTGTATGTATCCTGTTGATTAAAACATACTCTGCTTATTTATGTTTTTCTATTCTTAGTAGTTTTCTTTGACAGACAACTGCATCGCAATGTAATACGTCGAAAAAAAACTACGTTCAATCATGCACGCCCATTGCACAACTCTTTCAGAGATAAATTCAAGTACTTTTTGTACAATAATGAGATAATTATTGTAGACTATGTGTTAGCATAAGTTCGATATGTCTGAAATTCTGTCTTCACCACATGTAAATTTTTCATTTATAGAGATAACTCTGCGGTAAGTGTTTCTAGAAGATGTCAAAAAGTCACTTTTTTTTTTTTTTTTTAATAATTATTGCTTTCCCCGGCCGCCAGATGGTGTAAAAAGCACCAATAGAAAATTATTTACTCCCAGACAGTTCAACATGTGCGAGTGCAATCCGAATACAATTGGCATTTAAGTAACGTTAAACATAAGTAGTAACACATTTCAGGTTTTTCGTTTATCTTGGAAGACTCCTTTTCTCGCGAAGAACTCGCATTCGGAATAAGCCAGATTATATTTCCGGCTCCAACCATCCTGATTTCGGCTTTCAACGGGTTCCGATGTCACTTCAGGCGAATGCTGGGATGGTTCTTTACGGCCATGGTCCATCATTTCTACTACTTCCACGCTAATTATTTTTAAATCCTAAATGAGAGAAGGTATCGAAGAACGATTACACAGTTTTGTTGAAAACAAAACTATGTTAACTAATTACTTCAAGACAAAATACACAATTGTTTCTCCTAATTATGTAATGAAGGAGATTCCCATTAATGATCAAATCTTTACATAGTAATAAAAAATAAGAAGACTGTGCAACAGTTTTTCGATATCTGTTCTCGTTAAGAGAGAAAAAAATATTACCGTGTAAGCAATAGAAACGATGGATCGTGGCCTTAACGAAAGCCATGGCCGATTCCTCTCTCAGTTCCTGTCATTGTGTCAAGTTGTGTGTCACCGTATCTAATGACCTCATTGTCGACAAGTTCAGCCCGCTCCGAATGTTACAGAGAGTTCGCATGCAAAATCATGTGGGTAGGACAACACGTAAGTTCCTTAGTTCTCTCTCTCTCTCCTCTATTTCTCTCTCTTTCCCTATATTTTCCTTCTCTGATTATTTTTCTACTATCGTTCCCTCTCAATTTTTCTCTATCCGTCTCACTTTCTCACTCCATCTTTCCCTCCCTCTATATCTTTCTATCTCTCGTCCTCTCACTTCCTCATTTATCCACAGCATACTTCCTGCTTTCTTTCTCTCTTGCTTCGTCCTTATATCTGTCTCTGTCACTCTCGTTTGTTTACTCCCAGCAATACTTCGCCGTATAGGGAACGACTGAGTTTGAGAGTAAACACTAGTTTCTGCATCCGTTGCGCGAATCATCTTTATTTGCTCGTCGGGAAACTAGAATCGGAAAGTTTTCATCGCTCAATTAAAAGTTTTTCTTAAAGCAAGATTTCCAGATCCCAGGCTATACGCCTAACTGCATGGGGACGAAGACGTATATATAATTTTTCACTCGCGGGTTATAGGTTCGACTTAATATCTGTATCAGCCCTAGAAAATGTATGTAAGGGGAAGCAATTATAGAGGAATTTTACACGCGCGTTACCGAAACCACCACATAAATAAGAACCGAACATTAATGTGGCTCCCTTATAAGGACTACGTGTGTAGGCCTATGCATCAGGCATGAAATCAACGGAACGCTAAGGATGTCGCACTCTAAAAATAGTTCATAAATTTGCCACGCATGCGATAGGAGTGCTAAGAAAGTAGGTATGGTAGAATTGTTTCCCAGACAACCATGATAGCACTCCTAAACTTGTTTATACAACAGTCAAATGTATACTGAAGTTACCAGACTTGTATTGTAACCATTGTAAAGTTTGCTTATTTACTAGGCGGAAGTATGGTAACTGTCCCATGCTGCGTATATGTTAATTACTCCCAAAACAATTTAGGAAGATTTTTTTACAGTGTTCTGAACCGTATTTGTAACTCACTGTCACCTCTACGCGAGGACCACACAACTGGCGTACAGTGATTTACCATTACTCTTTTTCCTAGGAGACGTTTGCCGATGAACAAATAATTTTAATTTGCCCTACGTATGTTACTAGTCTCATGATTTCCTAATTCCGTTGTCACTTTCCTTCATACCGAAATCCTAAAAATTAAAAAAATTAAAATAAAAAAACAGGGTTCTAACAAGCATGCTACATTTTTAAACTTATAGCGACATCATTTTAAGTGTCTGTTAATTTTGTATCGATACAAATTTAATGCGCGTTAAGTAGTTTCGTTAAAAAAAAATTTCACTGCAACATTTTAAGCGCAGATACAGAGGCCTCTTAAAGGCGTGTTTTATGTCTCAAGATTAAGCACAGGCTGTCTAAATACCACGGAATGTCGTGCAGTGAACAACACCATGCAGTCAAGGCGATAAACTAACACGAACTATTTCTAGCCTGGCCTTTCCGCCATAAAAATCGAGACATAACGCGTCGTTGATAACGTGTCAGTGGAATATCGTGATTTGGCTGAGCTTTTATTTTATAACTATATATCTATCTTTCTGCCAATCCTAGTTAAGGTAGGTGGTGCACTGTCATCTTTCATTTACAATATTATCCTCACTGCAAGAATTACTGAAGGCATTTCAACATCTTTAGTATTTCATGCTGTAAATGTCAGTCTACTTCACATGTATACATTGTTAGAAGTGAATGTGAAGAGGTTTTGGTCAGCACTTATTTAGATCTTAGCGCCAAGGTGAGGGATGACATGTTAGTATGGAGCAGCGCCGAAATTAAGGGTACGGGGGAAATGTGAATAGCGGCATAGTCCGGCACGATTCCCACATGAGGAGCAAACTTTCAAAACCAGACATGTCCACCTTATCTAGCTGTAGAAAAAAGTGAATAAACACTATATTTTATTGCAATAACTGAGAATAAACATAATAATTTCAATAAGACATGTGTTTCTTTTATGGAGTCTTGAGTTCATACTCGCATGTAACACATTTACTTAGAAAGGGCAGTTTACTCATTTTCGGGAATTTGGGCATGTCTGGTTTTGAATGTTTGCTCCTCACATGCAAAAATCTGGGGACCGACCACGCCGAGAATCGAACCCGGATTGCCTTGGTGGCAGGCGAGTGCTCTAGCTACTGCAATAACCGTGGCCCCTACATTTTTTGATAATGATTTACTTCCTTATAATGTTACATTTGTATAAATATAAAACAGATTTTGTTATTTTGTCTTCCAATAAATGTAACATAACATTGGAGTAATTTATTATGTAACAATGTATAAAGGATATGCAGCACATTAACAATTAGAGCATGAAATGTCAAAAATGTTGATACGCCATCAGCAGAGACATGAACTTTTCGCGAAAAGAAATTTGCCTCACTTTGTGTCAGTGACTTGTGTGCACGTCTGCAGACTTGCTTCACGGTCAGAGATAGGATGTTTTGACATTCGTGTGTCGTGAGGTTTTACACGCAAATCACAGACGTGTGGTGTTACAGTAACCTTATTGTGATTGGTACAGTCAAATGAGAAACGTCACAGTTCAAAGGCACGCTGCCAATATCTATGAAGCAGAACTGCAGACATGCACATGAGGCACTGGAACAAAGTGGGGCAAAATTCTTTTCGCGAAAAGTTCATGTCTCTAGCCATCAGGAATGTTTGGAGTGATTAAAATGTACATTAAAGATGACATTGTACAATCCCCTTAAATAAAATATATTATAAATCTTGGCGTACCCGATAATTATTATTAAACTTTTATAATGAACGATTTTATTAAAGTTTTGTTTCTGTTGATACATACTATTATTAGCACCTAAGGACAGACAAAAAATACTTTCTATGTAGACAAATACAGCGGTGATAAAAGCAGCAAAACACACCGCAACGCCTAGTTCAGAAACACACGACGCCTTTTAAACCCACAAAATGATGAACACTTCATACTACGAGTTTCCGTGAGACGGGACTACTGCAGTGGTGGAATGTAGTGGTGGCAGAAATGGCAGTGCCCCGAGAAAACCCACCGGTCCCGTTTCCTTCGTCGAAAATTAGAAGCATATACGCTCCGAATCGAAAACCCGGATCGCCTTGGTGTAAAAAAAAAGGGGGGGGGGAGGATCCTAAGAACAACATCACAAACGTACTTCCGAGGACCTATTCAATATGTAAACATATGCTAATTGCAATTTTCTCACATACGCAAACCGTATTTGCACTTTCGAGCCCCCCGGAGAGTAAAATAATACCCAAATGCGTGTGAATACGAAGAACGTGATTTACAGCCCCGCCGACAGTTGGGGATATATTCTGTCATGTCGTGTGGCTTTCCAATACTCTTCCAGGCAAATAACGGCGTAGATTGTTAACAGCCCCCACCTTGTCCCGAGTCACTGAAGCCAAGGAATGCTAAGTGCGGCACGCATATGCACAGCATATTAAATCGACTACGAGAAAAACCATGAAACTTAATAACAATTCTCCTTTAGTTAGAGAGGTTTACACACCATTATGCTCAATAGTAACCAGATTACGCTATTATACGAACTAAAATATAACTAATTTAAAAAAAAATCCTCACTCGGAAAAAATCTAAGTTTTCAAATATTAAAAGTGGCCACTACAACTTACAACCGAAAATTAAGTTTCAAATACAGGAATCTTTTCGGAGATTTTGCGTAATAGTTCATGTCATAGATCTATTTACGAATTGCATACAACATAGACAAATATGTTTTATAATACCTCGACTATTACAAAATTTAAAAAAAAAAAATCAGAAATTCAAAATTGTTATTAAAATTAATAGAAAAACTACAAACTAACACCTCAACAGCATCAACATAGCTCACAAAATAATTTTTCATAGAGCCTAGCCATCGCTAAAACTTGAACTGGCATGTCGAGTAATCAGAAATGTTTAGGTGCTACTTGAGTAACTTAGGCTATCTGTAGACCTATTCCCGTACATGCAGATCTGAATTATAAAAGATGTTACACAAAGGTACGGCCAAACTTTCAGAAAACATTCCACATACACAAAGAAAGAAAATATGTGATATGGATTATGGACATATGTCCGGAAACGCTTAATTACCTTACATCTCAACACAAGCAATTCAGTCCAGATTACCTTCCGCCAAGTGGCCCACCTGGCGGTGAACCTAGGAAGTAAAGTACGTTGTAAAGAACCAATCCATTGTGTATTTGGGGCATTTTCTGTACAAAGTGTTACTTACGATGACATTTAACGAGATGTAAGGAATTGAGCTCTACCATGGTAACTAAGCGTTTCCGGACAAATGTCCATGTCACATATTTTCTTCCTTTGGGTGTGTGGAATGTTTCCTGAAAGTTTGGCCGTACCTTTTTGTAACATCCTGTATTTCAGCAGTCAAGAATACAGAAACTGCATGTGTCCAAACCATCATAACAACGTATACCAATATTGTAGGATAAACATTTAAATAAAGGACGAACATACTATCAGCAACAATAAAAAAACATAAACGCTACGATTCTTCAAAACTTACACAATAATTCCCTACCTTAAATATAACATTTCAATGGGTGGTGTACTTGTGACTTAGACTGTTATGTTTCGTCCGGTTTCAATACTGTAAACTGTAAACAAGCACTAACATTTTGCCGATTACGAAGAGCCTAGATCACTGACCCCGAAAATTCTCTCTTTTTTTAATATTATTGTATAATTACTTTAGGTCAGTTGCACCGCATTAAAACTACGTAATTATCATGGACACTTATCAATTTTCAATACGTAATTCGGAAAATGTGAACATTTAATCACAACGGCGCGTGTTTATTTCAATGAATTTGCAACATGGACTCTAATACAAATTAAATGAATCACCTGACAACAAAACATTTCTGACCTTAATTTAACAAATTAATCGTGAAATTAAATGGAATTCAAAATAAAGTTCAGTAATTTACAACATGTTGTAAGTTATTTCCGTAACAGAAATATTTAAATGCGAGTAGCGATATGTCATTTCCAAAGAATCGCAAAAGTAGAATAAGAATCTACAAGAACTCTTTCTCACTTAGTAAAGGATTTTAAATGTCCGTTTTAAGATTCGAAATCTGTAAAGTAATAACAAGATAAGGTTACTGAAAGGTATTGCTATACTCACAACACCTTGTTAAATAATTACTATTCGAAAAAAAAATTAGGAATCCAAGAAAATTTATAAAAACTCTTTTGCACAAAAATCATTATTTTGCTTTTAATTTAAATTCTATTCAAACTGTAGACATCCCATCTCACGACTTCACACAAAACGTCTTAAATCTTTTAGTTTTCACAACGTGGCACATCAAAATCAACATTTTTGAGACGTTGTCGGTTAGACAAATAAATTATTTCACACGCAAATAATATGCCATTATGTACTAACCAACAACTGTGATACCACGCATGGTCAAATTTTTGCCTTTTTTATTTATTAGTAAAATAAGCCAACTCTTCGTTTACAAATATTTAATATTTCAATGCAAAAATATATTCAAAAATCACATTAGCATTGTCGTCCAATTACTTAATGACAATATTTTTGTATGTAAAAATTATATTTAAAGATGATGGTTTATCGCCGGAAAACTTGACTGTTTGCTGGGTTTGAACGTACGTTCAGCTTATAAAAATATTGTAAGTTGTCGCTTATACGTGGAACCTATTTGACTGCGCCAATAAGAATCCTGCCATTGTACAATGTTACGCCCGTTATTGGTCTGCAGACTACTACGTCGCGACAAACGTATGTAATACACCCAGTCACACATGTTGCAAGAAACTACAGCTGTTTCAAGGGTATGTTGATACAAAACACTTTCGCAATACACTATCATCTCTTGTTTTAGAATAATTAGAAAAATCATAAATAAAAATTACGGACAAAATGCGAAGCGATTCAAAAATGTAATAAGTTATTGGGTATTTTAACTCTCACGAGCCTAGTTAATTTACCGGCAAATTACAGACGTCTGGTGTTGCAGGAACGTTATTGTAATTGGCTCAGTCAATGAGACATGGCTCTTCACACAGACACGTTGCCAATAACTTTGAAGCAGAATTGCCTATGAGCACGTAAGGCACTGAAACAAAGTGGGACAAAAATCTTTTAACGAAAAACAGGGGTCCCTAGTAACCACGGTCTAAGAGGAAGAGGTCTTGACACTGCCTTTGCTCTTCAGCAAGAGAAAGTGACTCTCTTCTTGTCGCCAAGCGCTAGTAGTAATTTGGTGGAAGATTTGTCTTGTTTACATCTCGCGTTTTAACATTGTTGCAATTATTTACATAAAATAAAGTTAATAATGTAGGCTGATATAGTATATACATGTTCCATGTCCATAAATGCACTGGCATGTGTGCAACTGTTTATAAAAGTAGTCTGAAGAAATATATTGTGTATTATTGTTTTAGTGAACACGTTCGAACAAAAACTATATTTCGTGCCCTACAAAATTTTAGGATCGTTGCAATGTGCATCTACATGTAAAAGATTGAAAAATTAAATGTTATTGTTGTAAAAAAATGTGTTCCAATACAAAATTACGTTCACATTTTTTTCTTCGATATAATACTCGCAATTCCGGTAACAACTTCACATTTTAAGCTAAGCCAAATACAAAAACAAGACAATCTTCCACCAAATTACTACTAGCGCTCGGCGACAAGAAGGACGTCACATTTTATTCCTAAGTGCCAAGACCTCTACCTTCATAGACCGTGCTAGTAACAAATACACTATATACCAATACCAGACAGCATAAAAGCTTTGACGAGAATTATGATTGTGTTATCACGTCAAACCACCAGATAACAGCACCATACATTTAACTGATTTCAGATATACGCTGCCAAAATAAAAATTGTAAGAAAAAAGTTCTCTATGAAGAACATATTTTCGTTGCATGGAGAAAATAAAGAATAGCAGTACGATAAATACGTAAAAATAAATAAATATTGATAAAATAACCAAATATAATAATTATACAAAATAATATCACAATTTTGTGATAGTTTCACCTCATACCGCTAGGTAATTTTTCACTAACTTACACTTAGTATTAGCATAGAGCTGTCCGGTATTAGTCTGTACGGTATTTGCTAGTAATGATTCATAAATGGGCGAGACCCCAAGGTAAAGTTTTGCGGTACTTGCGCCACTGTCACACGTAGCGAGGTGTCTGGCATGCAGAGAAGGAAAGCTTCTCACCTCGAAGGACTCTCGAGAACTGACACGGCTCAGATGTCCGGAGTTAAGGGGCCGGATTTAACCGCGCCGAGGAACATTCCTGGGAAGATTTCCATGAGAAAAGCCAGACAGACGCCGCCCGCCGCGCAAAGACGACTGAACTTCACGTTCCGTGCTTCCAACCAACCGTCACACGAATACTGAGCACGTGGCCATATAACCGTTGCATCCATTGCCGTACGTGTCTGCTAACTTCCACGTCTTATGCCTACAAGCGTCTGGATATTCATATACTTTATATTTAAAACCAGAAATCAAGACGATGTGTACTATATGAGTAGATGCGCACTAACATACATACTGTGCATAGGCTACATAATGTACATTGTGCACACATTGGAAGATGTAGTTAGTAAATTCTGACGCAAATAAAATGCAACGGTTCGATTTCTCCGCCGAGACATAATTTCATTATCTTCACAACACAAAGGATAACGTAACGATTAGAAACGTTAAATACGTAAATAGAAAAAGGAACACGGACGGAAGAGATCATGGTCTGTACTAAAAAATCAACCTTCCAAGAGTGTATCGAGTGAAATCTAATCGTCTGTGTCTATACATTGGTACATATATGTATAGTTAAACATCGAGATCAAGCCCAGGAGACAGCGCGTCGCAACAAAGATTCGTCTTGTACATTTTCAATATCATTATGACACTACGGGATGGGGTTCCAAACCTAAACGACTAGAGATCAATAAGAGATTACACGAAATGAGATAATATATATATACATATATATATTACACACACACACACACAAAGTCGGGAAAACGAGTTTTGCCTTAATATTTCGGAAGATATTACTTCGTCGTTTGCTTGTATATATGCAGAAATCAGCCAGACTCTGGAATCAGCACACGTAGTTAACTTATGATGAACACAAACCTATAAATTGGTGTGTTAATTAATACGTGGTAGAGCTTCAGCGCACACGACCACAGGGTCGTCCATTTAGCATGAGTGGCCCACCTGCTTCGCGGCCAACAAGATTTGTTTCGGATGGACGTGGTATTCCGATACGGCCAGGACTCCAACTCTGCGCGCGGACAAGGGAATGAAAATAACTGGAAGGGAAAGAGAAGAGGGTCAACGATAGGTCACAGCCCTCTCACACCACCGTGGTTCAACCTCCGGACACCTCTTCTTCACGCGTATAAACCCCTGCCACCTCCCCCCACCACCAGTGGGCCAGGTGAAACTTCTTCGACGATCCTTCCCGCCTTGCGGTCCCGTGTACAAGCATAACGCTTCAAGACTTTATAAATTGAAAATGGTGAGGAAGATTTTATCGTTACTTACACAATCGAGTAACAAGTTACACAAATACAGTCGCTGTCAGGGTAAGGGTGGGAGGAAAACCGGCCGCGTACACTCCGCGCACAAACACTGTAGACCACCACCGGGCAGGCTTGCAAAGCGACCAGCCCGGTAGCAGCAGCGAACCTTTTATACTGTGTTTCATATAAGTCTAGTCAAATTTGACAGCTACTTGAGGACAATAAATTTTAATATTTTGTCATTTGCTGTTCAGTTTAAGACAAACTTTACAGTACAAATGGCGAAGTGGACATCTCGGGCTCATTTTAGAAAAAAAAATGTCTTTCTTTGTTTCCCTAAATCACAAAATAATTACTGTCCGCAAGTAACTATAAAATTTTACCAAAGTTATATGAAACCGAGCACTCCTTACTCTGATAAAGATACCACGAGTAAACATAAATATTTAAAAAGTGTTTCAGTTCGGAACACTTAATTACTGATCTTAACACTTGACAGGAAATCAAACGCTGTGTTTTGATGTATATATTTTTTTTGCGATTGAGATTACCTAAAGCAATTAATCACATACATAATTAAATATAAGGAACATTGTCTGTTGCTGTTACATAAAGATTTAAAACCCTCACTGCAAATTGCTTTTCATCGCCAAGACAAATGCAAAATTACTATCATCATCGCGACTGTTGTTTTCGAAGTGTAGGGTTGACACGATTCCGAAGCAGCTCTCCTATACTCTGCAGTTTCAACGTAACACATTTCTATTCGATTATTTCCCCCGTGAATTTGGCCATGGCATCATCAAGATCCTCAATTTCTACTTTACTTCTTTAATATAGTCAGACCACAAATTCAGAACAATTCCATTAAAAATTTCAATTCAGCAAACCAAAGAATGTCCCAGGGAATCCATGGCAACGCGAATGCAGAGACGAACTAAATTGTGACTTCCTCTAAAACCAAACAACTCGAAAAATTAGTTCCCACTGCACTTCAGGTATCCACCAGTCAGTGCTACAATACTATATGAACACTTTAAGCTTCGTGATAAATGAATATGCACGACATGCGCGTATTACGAAAGAAATGCCATAAAACTCTTCAATGATTATTAAAATCAATGCTTATCTATGGAGGTGATATAGTTGACGCAGCGGGATTTTAGTTTCCAAGTTCGAAGCAAGAAAACATTCGATAAGGACGTGACACAGCAAAGAGCGAGTCCAATTTCCAGCAGGAATTAACTGTTACGAGGCAGCGCTTTAAAAACGGGAATTAATCCTGGCATAGTTCTACAAACAAATTGAGAAAGCAAAGAATTATCTGACTGTGGACACGGGGGACCATAAATACGGCAGTCGCGTGAGCAGTGATTGTTTGGCGCTTAAGCCAGTACGCGATAGATAGCTGCGAGAAGATGGCGAAAGAGGAAATGCGGTGACAACAGAGATACGACGACGCTACATAGGCAAGAATTTACCAGCCATAAAATTTTCCGGACTAGTCGAACACGTCTGGGAAAACAGTCATTATAGAATACTGTGGGAAAATGCTACACAAATTACTCGATAGGCAAACCCGACAAAAAGGAAAATAAAAGAATCGGCTTTTAGAATCAGCAATAGTAAAGACATCAGCCTACAAAGAATTGAACTAAAAAATATCTTTATGCATTAAATAAAAAAACTAATTTAAATAGAGACAATTAATAATTGCAGATTATATTTCCAAACCATTAGTTAGCTAATAATAGACCTGATCCACATCTCACTGCACATAAGCCCATTACAAGCTAAACGACTAATCACGAGGCAGCTGCACTGTCATTGGCTGAACTACAAGTCGGCATATTTTCTACATAATATACTTGTTTTTTTTTATTTTTTTTTTCCAGATGTCACAGTCAGTCTGATGGAGTTCCTCAATCTATAAATGTGCCTGATGACGGGAACAGATACCAGTTCCCGAAACGTCACATCTGTTGTCTTGAGAAGCCTACTATTTTTTCGCCTGTTTTTGTCTGTATTTCGTCTTGCCTGTGTTCACACCCATTCGTGTCTCTCGTTATTTGTGTTGTCGTCGTCGTTCATATATTTTGTGCCTTTTTTACACACCCCATTTGTTGTTGGTTTTTGTTTTTTCGTCGTCTTTTGTTGTTTTTTTTTTTTTTGTCGTCTTTATCCTGTCGAAAATACTCCACTTGGGAATTTATTTAATATTGTTTTGAATCTGTTTTTGTCCTTATGTCGTCTTTTGGGACGTGACTACATTACTTTCAGGAATTACCTGTATGTTTTATATCTGTTGACTACATCTTACTGACTTTTTTTTTACTGTGGGTTTTTCTGCAATACGGTACATTAGCCCGCAATGGCGTATGTCCAAAAAAACTGTTCCGTTTATAATGTAAGATACATCTATGGTCACGGTTCCTTTTTTCCTATTTACACAATCTCTTTCTTCTTCTTCTTCTTCTTCTTCTTCTTCTTCTCTCTCTCTCTCCATACAATAGCCTTAATCGTCTATGAAGTTTTTCTCCTTTTTTTCTCGAGATTCAAAACCTTAGGGGTGGAAAGACATGGAATGTGTGTTAGAAAAATACATGAGTGCTATCGAACTCGTCGAGATATAGAGTTGCTTTTTGTTTTATGAAGATAATTACGTAAATGCCTGAAAACGGATTTCAGAACTTTTCTAAATCCGGAATAACAATGCTACAGGAATAAAAACGTAAAGAAATTGATGACACGGTGTTTTTATAATGAAAATACTTATTTGTTTGTAGTCTTCAATACGCCTTGTAAGATCACACAGCAATGATGTAGACTTCCCACAGCTGACCAAAAAAAGTCACTGGCGGAATATAAGTACATTCGGTATGTATCGAGATCCACAGAACGTAATTTTATAACATATGAATTCCTATATTTTCTCGTGCCGAGCAGGCAAACATGTGCCTTACAGAAATGAAATAATTCACACTGAAGAACGTTATCATGGCCTAAATCAAAACCCGTGTTGATTTTTTTAAGGTCAATTTTAAGTCTACATTTTCTGCAATTTATTTAAAATACAAAAAAAATATAGCTTTTTTCAAATACATATCTTGGTGTAACCCATAACACTGTTCTTCATTGTGAATTATTTCATTTCTCTAAGCCAGTTGATTTACCTTTCTTGTATAAAACAGTTTTATGCAAATTTAAACTTTGATATAGCCTATGCTAAAAAAAAATTTTTCTCATTGCTGTAAACGGTAGTCACAATGAACGTCTACACAACAAACCGTATTTCGTACAAATACAAAAATAACATTAATTTTTTTAAGCTGGTTAACAGTTTAAAAATTTTAAAAATGTACAAAAATCATTCCTACCTTACACTATGTACTGTAAATGTTTTCGCGAAAAATTGGTTAAGTACTTAATTTTATATATAAAAGTGAAAGAATATTAATTCGGCATTTCCCGTCTCAGGTAAGGCAGTATGGATAAGAATACTTGGATGAAAGTAGGACTGGCAGCTCAACCCAAGAAACTTGTTTTATATAGCAAATCATGGAACGCTAACTCATGTCTTTACATTTTATCACATGCATCATATTTAAAACGACAGGCACTGATATAGGTCGTATGTGATTTATTGTTTTGCTGATTTTGGAAAAAATATTGGTGGTAATTTCGTTCCCTACACAATTTCCTAATGTCTTTTTGAGGGAGGTACAGTGTCTAGATTTAAGGGCAGTAATGCTGATTATATAACATTAAAGTGAAACTGGAAATAATGAAGCTAAAAATAATATCAAAAGAAAACAACCACGAACAATATACCTAACAGCTTTTTTCCTTATTAAGCATGCCTTTCATTGAGAAACCCCATACCACATCCGCCATTGAAGCTAGACGCGGTTTCTCTTCCTAAACGCGTGTTTTCCTTTGTACTTTACTCACGCCTCACAAGTTTCACTGAACGAATTACTTCTCTCTGCAGAAATAATTCACTATCCCCTTCTACCCTACCGCCTGGAAAAAGGACGAACAGCGAGTGGTCGGCGCACGGACGGACGCACAAGGAGTCGCTGACGGCGGACAGTTGTCGCGGCTTGTCGGACGCCACCCGGGTATCGATCCCAAGACAGAAGCCACACACGTCCGGCCATTTGTCCTCCATTGCGAGCTAGATCAGGGTCCCTAGCGGGCGAGCGTATTGTCACTGCCTTCCTACCCAGCATTTATAATGTATTTGAATGTTCTTGCAATGAAACAGAATAACATACTGTACTAGTGTAGACATACACCATTGCACAGAAATCTTAGAATGAGACTTAAGAAAAAAAAAACGGATAATGAGAAAACTAGCCTAGTTTGGCTGTAGTCAACACATCCATAAACCAAAACAACAGAACATGAAAGATCCCATAACGAGTTGTTGACTATTTCCCTATGGGATCTTTCATGTTTTTTTGTTTTGGTTTATGAAAGTGTTGACTACAGCCAAACTGAGCTTCTTTTCTAAGTTTTTTTTTATCTTAGTCTCATTCTAAGATTTCTGGAACGACATAGTATTGCAATGGTTTATGTCCACAATAGTACGGTACGTTACCGACATTTACTTCCGAGAAAATAACAACGCCCTGAATTATGTACCACGGCCTCTTAAAATAGTTTAAAGTTAAAGTAATTCGCAGAATTAGTTCAACTGCTACAGTCAGAATGGCGAGAGAGCACTTCGGCGAATGAAGGGACGGACAGAGAAGGATAACAAACAGCCATAGCTCAAGATAGTGATCGCGGGACGGGCGATCTGTCACTGGCTAGCGACGACGCAAGCCTTTCCCAGCCTCGTGGATCGCTTTCCGCCCTATACGTCTTCTCATAGATACACATGTGTAACTTCAGATATTGCTATCCAAAAATGTGCACTCGTTAGTGAATGCCTACGTTCACATACAGGAAACTGTGCTCTCGTTTGTGAATATGTTAATATAAAGTCAGCAAATTCTGACTGGATCAAGGCAAAATTTACTGTACATATCAATTGGACGAACATCTTGGTTTCATTTTACAACTAAAAATGTAAACTGTGACTGTACCAAACATGAACACGCATTATTTTCCCCAGAACTGTCATCAAACTACTGAAGTTATGTGACAAAGAGTGTAGCTAACGTGCGTGTAAGCTGCAGTCTAGTCCACGAATGAGTGAGCATTTTTTAACATGTCGCAAGTGTCATTTCAATGACTAAAGCCAATGTAGGCTACACAGAAAATCCATGTAGGCTACACAGAACGTTACAAAATAGCATGTCAATATATTTAAGGGGGCAACCTGCACATATACAGAAACACAAAGTCGAACCCCCAGCGCAATGCCAACATAACTCAAAATATCTCAATTTGAGATAAATGCAGATGTACATTCATACATACTTTCAGTTTTTGGATGATTACAGTGTAATATGTTGGTATTGCACTGAAACACAGGTCCTGTTTATCCTCATACAACATAAATAGTATGAATGTAATTCTTGCACTGGTCATTACTGTTACTTGGCAAATATGTTAAGAACAAAACCTATTTTTAATTGTTTGAAATTATTTTATTGGTTACGTTAGTATTGCATTAGCTACACAAAATTATCCTCTATTTCACCACATACATAACCCAAAAATGTTGATTATTTTCAATTATGTTGGTATTGTATAGGCCCGAAGACGCGCCGTCACCGTATTGCAGGTCTCGTGACTTACAGTGTTAAGGCGAAAGAGCTGGATCACGTTAGTGTGAAAATGTAAATCGAACATTGCGTAGCGTCTAATTAGATATGACTCTTCTGGTACGCAGCTGACAGTGATAGCTGCGATAATATTCCACAGTCAAATTTATCGCGAACTGCAGTGCAGAAACAGTGCAATATCGAACCCATGTACATATAGCATTTTTTTAAAAATAAACTCCTTTTAGATGTGGTGTCTGTTTCCTCAAAATATATACAGGAAATGTTGCAACAAGTGTTTATCGGTTAACTTCAAAGGCGAATGGATGTGAAATGATGGCGGTAGCCTACAAAACGCTAGAAAACGAATAGTTATTTACCTACACTTACAGCTCACAGAGAACAGTGCGATCATAGCTGACCGAAAAGGGCTCTTGTTCGAGGAATACACTTTATCCATGCAGTGAGTCCCGAATTCGTGTTGTAATGACCATGACGCAGACAACATGTGAGAACTGGGACGTGGCAAGGACCATGGATGAATTAAGGCATGGGTTCATATTTATTCTGTTCTTACAAGTTAATGTAT
Source organism: Medauroidea extradentata (assembly GCA_003012365.1). NCBI lineage: Eukaryota > Metazoa > Arthropoda > Insecta > Phasmatodea > Phasmatidae > Medauroidea > Medauroidea extradentata. The sequence continues at coordinate 39,219 of PNEQ01103641.1, read as the reverse complement.
TTTAATTATGAAAGGTAGCAGATATCGTAAAACCGTAACATAGAAATGTTCGAAATTGTTTGTACTATGAAGCCTATTTTTTTTAGTAAACATAAGTTTCCATAATTTTGGCTAGTTATCAACCCAATTAAATTTACTTGAAGTAAATAACTAGACAAAATTACAAATACTCATATTTTTGAAAAACGTAGGTTACATAGTACTAACAGTTTCGAACATTAATATGTAACGGTTTTGGGATTTCTGCTCCCTTTCAGGATTTAAAAAATAAAACTTACTAAAATAGCATAAACAGGGACTGGTGGCCTTGATGACGCCGCATGCCAGCGTGTCACAGGCTTATAACCGACTGAGTTGTAAGGGCGACCTTGAAGCGCGCATCAAACGCCTCATAGTCACAAGTCAACCACTGAACTATAGTGCAAGATTCATTTTTACTACACCGAAAGAAAAAAATTTGTAGAATGTCTTCCCCGCAAAATAATTTTGTAGTAACCAAAAAATAATTTTGTGGTGGCCACAATATTTTGTGGTGATCACAAAATAAATTTTGCAGAGTAAACACCCACAAATTATGTAACTGCCACAAAACATTTTTTTCCGTGTATAGGACTCCGAAGTGACCATATAGGCCTAAATCTATTGACGAAAATTAACTGATATAATTTTATTTGTAAGAGGAAAATGTACTCGCAAGTAACGTCTCGAAAACTATAACACCATTTCATACAAATATAAAATTACTACTTTCTCCTTCCTGAACGCCCTTAAAAGTGCTACTTACCCTTAAGTCCTGTGAACATAACAGATTCTGACTCAGAGGTAGTGGATTTAGTCACCTGACGGTCTTATATACCACTTAAATATTGTTACAAGTTTGGAGAACACAAACTTTACATGTGGGCAATTCCCATGAGATCTTTTGGGATAGAGGTCTTATAATTATAAATAAAAGAGTTAAATCAAGTACTGGATTTAATAGCTCACAAAGCTACGAAATAGACAAAACAGTAATCAACTATAACTCTCACAACACAATTAATTACGCACACAACTACTACTGCGCCACAGAATGTTAATTAACTTTGACAATTAAATCACAATAATGTTTATCATTTAGTTATTAAACACTACAAATCACAATAAAATTCAGACATATATACAATCAACAGTTACTCTCAAATAATGACAATGTACAACCTTAACAGTCCTAAGTAAGGATGGCTCACCATGTACAGTGCAGCACCCAGAGTGCACCACTGTCTTCACTCTTGAGGTCTTCGGTTCGACTCCCGTCGTGCACCTCCTTCTTCGCCTGTCGACCCGCAGCAGAAGCTTTCTTGTCTCACCCAGAACTGCTCCGAGTATGTGCCTGTAGCCTCGCAGTAGACTCCGACGTCACGAAGACGTCTTCTTGACATCACCAAGATGTCCTCGCCAGCCTCTCTGCACAAGCTTAGCACCTCCTCCGAGCAGGACCAATAGCGAACTCTCGAAGCACTTCTTCTCTTGAATCACCAGGTAGACAGTCTCCTCAAGTAGCCAGTTATTGCCCTCCTGGACACAACCCCGTCAGTGTTGTTCCCCACAGCTCTCTGCAGCACTCCAACACAACACCACAAATGTTGTTCATCCTTCCTGCAGCCCGCTGGCGTCACACAGCCTCGACACCGACCACTGCCGTCGTGCTGCCATCCTCGAGACGCCATACCTCGTCAGCTCAGTCGTGCCGACACACAACACCTTAGTGTTGTCTGTCCCTTCTGCAGGGCGCTGATGTTACTCAGACTCGACACCGACTACCGCCACCGTGTTGGCATCCTCAAGACGCCACACCTCGTCAGCTCCGTCGATGTTACATCAGCCTCGACGCCGTCGTGTTACCGCCCCCAAGGCGCTGGGTCCTCAATTCTGCGCCGCTGTCAGCGTCTTCTCTCGGCCCGTCACTTCTCACGACGTCCATCGTCGTCCCGGTGGCAACGCCGGCCCTAAGGGCGCTGCCTCACACCACTCTCGGTCTCACTTCATCTTCACGACTCACTACTAAGACTCCACAAGACTCTCACCTCCCGACTCCGCACAAGACTCTGCAATAATAGACTGACTCAAGTTGCGCAGTTCCGATGCTTTTATACGGCCCCTTCAATGACGTCAATGGCTGATTAAATTGGTGACCTGAAGTCTAAAAATAGACATTACCTCGGTCGTACTTGTTGATAGTCACGTATTTGTACTGGTGTCATCGGGGAAACCCAGTGACATCTCTCGGGAGATGCGACATAGCTGCGAAAACCCATGACATCACTGATTGACTCACAAGGCTGACCACCCAGCATGATGTAATGTGCCTGCTGCCCGGCCAACACGCAACAATAGTTTGATCACCTCGGTGCGGCCCACATTGGTACAGGATACTTTATTACGTTTATTCAATATCACGATGGCTACGAACAAATACGTATTTTAATGTTAATAACATATTTGAAAACACCTATAAGGGGTTCGGGATTAAGTGAGCACTCAAAAAAACCGCTAAAGTGCTATTTTCAGTCAATTTGTATCTTTCCTCGCGCAACGGCTAATGACGGGACATGACTAACCTGTCTGGACACGTCACTTAATGTTTGAGCATGGAAGTATGAATCGATAGTTTTTATTAAACATTATATTAACAATATAAAATACTATTATGTCGATTTCGGTTAGTCTTGTATCAGTGTTGTATTTGAATAGGAAAATACACGGTGCTATACTGTGCAATTTCGCTGCCAACCACATAAGCAGAATGGCAACTACAGTTAATGTTGAATCATATGCAGTAACTGTTAGTGATTATTTCAAAGGATAAATGTTTGGTGCTCACTTTATCTCCAATGACCTATACTCAAAATTTCGTCCCACCCCTTTATTATAGTAACCTTGTTCTCTTCTCAATGCAGATAATGGTTTCTAGCCGGAAAGGATAACTTAAAAGATGATTAAACCCCAGCGAATACGATTAAACACGTGAATTTATATTGTTCGTCGCACCAAGGTACCGAGGTACACACGCCCTTACGCAGTCAAGTGGAACCCGTCACACGATTATGCACCAAACAAACTGCACCCAAGTGAAAAAGTTTTTGGCCTGTTGGAATTTCAGTCTCTCGGTACAGTCAATTTTGCACTCGATCATCACTCTACAGTACTTCGTATAACTTCCGTCCGTCATAAACCAAGCGTAGGCTATTTCACGAACATGCTTACCAAAGAGTATCATCTTGGTTATGACCACAGAAGCACGTGACACAGTCTATAGCAACGAGTTACATGAACTGAACGCATACGTGGTCTACGAGTCACAGGTCCGATTCCAGTACCTAAATTCGGGATTAGATTCCTGAAAATTTACTAATGTCACTCCCATTTATCTATGCTGGCAAAAATTCAGGTTACCAGTAAAAAAAAGTTCCCATAGGGTATTGGATGTTCTTAACCCCCACACACAGTATAGATAGATAAATAAGCGCTGAAAACATAAATTCATTTCTACGCTTTTTTCGAAGCCAACATGGATAAAATACTCAATGACAACCCTAGATAATGGTATATGCCAACTTTATGAGTAAATATTTATCCAAAATTACTAATTCGTTACGCGTGATCTCTTGCGTCGCAGTTAAATGCACTAGGTTCCGGCGTCAGAGATTGTGCCTCAGAAGTTCGTAACACTGAAAAAAATTTTGTTTAAAACTTTGGCTAAAATATTGTCTAGGATTGTAATTGTTTAGCTTTCGCAAATTGCCTTCAAGAAACCTACAGTTATAGATTAATGCTTTTAGCGTTGAGTTATGTACCACGCCCTCTTAAGCTTGTAAACAGAGCAAATGGTTATCATTGTTTCTATACCATTCTAGTAACATGAGTATGCATTCAACTGTCTCTTGGAAAATAAATATATGTATATGAACGCTGCTATTGATGTATTGGAAACAATTTTACAATACCTTATTTGTAACACTCCTATACATTGATGTGCTAAATTTATAAATAATTATTTGCAGTGTAGTTTATTTCTCAATGTGTTCCACATCAGACGTTTGCGTGGTAAAAATATAAATTAATAAATCCAAACAAATAATTTTACTAAAATTAACTGGAACATAATTTATGTGAAAAAAAATTACGTAAGTTCTGACACACTGATTTACATACATTACAAAAGGATTTTTCCTTCAGTGTAGGTGTAGAGTGAGACGTGAATAATGTCCAGTTACCCAACCACACAACAATCTATCACCCTTCCTTTCTCCGTTCCATTTCTGTTCTCCGCGTCCCTGGCACAGTACACATACCGAAGGAAAGACAAAAAACACAATAACGCATTCCCGGAAAGGTCACCGCGTCAAGCGGGACGCCGCGAAGATTAAAACTCAAATTTCCCCTGCTTCTCGCGCAACACATGATAAATGGCATCGACAGGGGGTAGACGACGACGTGGTCGCAGCAGCCGGTAAACGTGCGAGGGCTGAAGAGTGGGAAGTTGGGAAGGGTTTGTTTCACAGTACCACCCCAGAAAACCCTCGTCCTCCCTTCAGCCATCACTGACAGCCATTGCTGTTGCCGGCTTAAGAGGGTGTGGTACATAACTCAACGCATTTTATATAAATATATTATCATAAGCCTTCATTTTTCTCAAGGGGATGAATATTAATTTTGTGGACCTCAGGTTAGCTAAGTCAAACTTGAGAGCATCGCTAAAAATGTGCGTAGCAGAAATGAGCACTGGGTGAAGAAAGTGTTACATAGCCGCGACGATGAAGACAGAAATTCTTTCTTCGCCCCTAGACAGGAGAAAATTTAACTACGGTTCTATGAACTTAGCTTAATCGGATTCCTCCTCGAACCAGACTTTATCCGAGAGATCGCGGGCAGAAGCGCGCAGAGGAGAGGGGGGAAGGGGGAAGGAAGGGGGGAGGCTAATGCAATTTGTTGGCAGAATAGAAGGCGGTTGGGTCTGACTGCTCACTTGATTGAGTCGAAGCGACAAGAGGGTGTCGGGTGCGAAGGAGAGGGAGAAGGAAAGAGAGAGGATAGGAGACGACGAGGGAGGAAACAGTGGGGAAAATGGGAAACTGGAGGAGAGCCAGGAAGAAAAAAAAATAGTGCACATAGTACGCAAGAAAGCGCAAGTTTTGATCAGTCGCAGGTGTTTGGAGAGGGTTCCTACCTCGATTGCAATTGTTGATAAAACGATTCCCTCGGTTGTGCTCCGAGTATAGAGGCAAGAACAAAGCAATAATGACGACAGTTGACACACGCCATACGCCTGAATCAAGCAGGCACCGACAGACCGCTACGATACTGAAAACAAAAGATGGTCAACAAGCACCGAGGTATCTGTCACGTCAGCGCTACAGAAATCGCAAACGCGCGACACGAATTCTGAATAGAAATTAAATCGACTCTATTAGAGTGGGACTTTATATTCTTCTCCAAATGTTCGTGGAACCAGTGAGTTGATAGTAAATTAATTGCGTTTATTAGCTTTAAAAGGTAGATTTTTGTTTGTTTAACATAAGAAAATCCTAACCTTTCGTACGATAACGTGTAATTGTGCGTTTATTTCCATATTTCGGAACGCCAGCGGGTATTTAAAATATATTACAAATAAACGAAACAATCTGAACTACTGCTAACATATGGCTGTCGTACTAGAAGTTAGTATATGGGCTTACTAGAAATTAACTATTTATAATGATAATGTGTGTATGTTATTTATTTATTTATTCTTCGTTGCGCGGCAGCCAAACTAGTGTTCGCAATAACGAGAATTTTTAGTGTCGCAGCGCGCCCGTCGTGACGCTTATATCGTACCTGTGTGATTCCGGCAACAATAGACGTTATGTCCGTAAGTCGGCCTGGAGAGATTTGCTGAAAGCTGGTGAGGATGGAGAGACTGCGGAAATGCTTGGAGGACAGGACACCGAGAATATACCTACCAACCAGTGGAAACGTCCGCCACGTTTACCAGTAGGAATAAAAAAGAAAACCAACCTGCCAAAACAAAGACACGAGTTCCCTCTACCCCTTTTTTTCTCAGCAATATCCTTTTTTAAGACTCTAATGACCTATGCAAAATATGCTCAGAACCATGCAAAATTAGTTCACACAATCCTATAGTTGGTTTAGGATAAAGTGAGCACTTTTCAAACATAAGTTACTTTTTTTCGTGTCAGATTATTTATAGTTTCCTGCAACTTTCTAATATAAACAAAGGCACCTAATTAACAATCAAAGTTAATACATTGTACAGTATTCAAAATATAATATTTGAGGTAAAAATTAATAATATTTTTAAATAATTGTTCTAGACAAGGTCTTCAAAAGTGCTTACTTTATCGCGAACCACCTATAGTTGTAGATAATTGACTTTATGTAATTATGTACAATACAATAACCATTCCAGGATAGAAGACTATTACATAAGTAGTTCAACACACTGAAATGCATAAAAATTCACTGAGTAACTGAAGGAAAACTATTGTATACGAAATTCGCAACTCGTATTAGCGAAACTTCCAAGACCACTTCCAACTATATGTTTCCAAATTTGAACGTTTGCATTAAACCTAAAATTCGGTCAGAATATTTAAACACACATTTGTCCCTCAGCTGTATTCTACAAATAATAAGATCCCAGGAAACAGCACGTAAAAACTAAATTCCATGAAGATATCGAACACTTAGAGATTTTAAAACACGTTAGGAAAAAATGCGAATTAATATCACCTGTTATAAATTACTGTTTTTGCCAAGAGGCAACGCGCATTGTTTTATTTTGTGTAACAAAGGAATCAAATTTAAAAACCAGCGATACAGTATTACTTTGACCAACGACTGTAAAAATCAAGAAAGTACACTAGTAAATTACTCCGGGTTAACCATTTTGATGTAACAACATAATAGTGAACTTCTCGTTCAAACGAAAATTGCAACTGGCATAATATTAATGGGTAAACAACCATGACTGATTTTTACTTTCATCCAATTCCAATAAAAATTACCAATACTTATAATTAGAGAAAGGAAATTTTACACAGTATGGTGGACATTAGCATTAGTTTCTTCAATTTTTTCCTCTTCTTTTTAGTAAGTAAAAATCCCAAGTGTCATGGTAAACTCCTTCTCTATTCTTGATTCTCTAACCTAATGGTTTTGTCCCTAATGACCTCGTCAAGAAGACGGTCAGTCCTACTATAGAGCGTCCACGATTAAATGAGCACGTTTCATGAGCGCCGTAACAATAATAATCAATAACAAAGAAATATATTTTACAATGGTCTTGGGCGTTAAGTTTGAAAGTGGCAGAAATATAATAACCTGCTGAAAGGAAAAAAGTAATCAAGGTTTCAAAAGTGCTTCCTTCACCTTGAACAGCATATACATACAGGAAGTACAGAAACAATCACATAATAAGCTCACAACGCGAATCGTAGGCTAAATTGCAGACGAAAATCTTAGAAGCAAAATTTATAATGACATTTTATATGTACAATGTGGTCCACATATATCATACTATCTTCTGACCTGCATATTATGGGCGCAGGTTAAGATCCCGTGCAGTCCAAACATGATTCTGTGTTTACTTGACGAAACATACATACAATAGTACCTGGATGTGCAGCGCAAGAGGGAAGTTTCTCCGTGCAGTGTTGCCACATTGAACACGTAAAAACGTCATCGTACAATGTTTTGCCACACACATTTTCGTCTACAATTCAGCCCAGGATTCACGTGCCGAGGTTATTTCGAGCTTGTCCCTGGATACCTTGTATACCTACATGTCTTAATTTTTTCCTTATGACCACCGAATACCCACTAGTCACAAACAAAAATCTATAACATTACGGATCCCACAATTTATAAAACTGCGTATAACAACTGGAACTACATCACTTTTTATATTTAAAAATGTTTCTACAGATTTGCAGATATACCTGTGATGTTATCAAAATATATCCGTAATATTTACATCTGTATAACCCATAAATTTTCGATTTTTTCCGTGCAAGTGTCCGCAGCAGACTTATGGACATATTACGTATGATTCCGTAGTGTATATTTACTATAGAAATTTCCGTATTTTACTTTTATGGGCACTTTTTCCGTTTATTAATGGTACATTTCCTTTAAAATTTATAACGGTGTACGTACATGAGAGAATTTGAAGTGGTACCGAATGCCAGTGGAATTTTTAGTACGTTACCAAGGCGTACTAGACAACTGTTGCTAAAAACTCGCACAAACATTAGGTGGCACTGATAAAAATAAATTTCGTTGTTTTACGGAGAAGTGCTGGTAAAAAATTCTCCAGAAGTGTCCGTTAATTTACGGAAGGCAACTAGCTCCACTTATGGAAAGGCGCATATTTGTGTGACTTCTTTAGGATGCTGGCGCAATAATACGTTTTGTTGTTTATTTAGTTTCTTCTCGCAAATATACATACAATTAATTAATTAAACAAAATTATGTGTAACTGTGTTACAAAATAATGTTTTCGTTAACTAAACAGACGTTTCCGTAAATTTGCCCGGAAATTCACGGAAATTTTTAACAGTTTACGCTGTACAAGACAATATATAATTATTTACTTTTACCGAAAAACTAACAGATCACGTATGCATATTAAGTACGTATGTTTTAACTCTCCTGCTTCTTCGCAAATGTATTGGTTTTATGGTAGTAACGGCAAAAATCAAATCATATTTTAAACGATTGCATACAGTTTAGCATCAAAGTTAAACCTCAGTTTAATTTATTCTTTATGCCCAATGCGTTTCCTTCGGATTCAAGTAACAATACTAATAATAAAAAAACTAACATTGTTAGTATTTGGACATCGACCATATTGGTTACACTGAAATAATAAACTAAGATATATTTATTCACTATAGCACACTGAGAAATATATATTGTAAAATAAAAAAAAATGTTTGAAACAACCAAACGGCATATTTGAATACATGTAAACAAATGTACGGTTTGTCACAACCAAATTATTTTTATAAAATATTTTTGTCGATTTAACAAAATTACATGGTTGATGACGCCATATTACTAGATCAAACATACTTCATTTGTTGAGCAACCATTAAAGTATACAACATTTTAATTACTTTGCTTGCTTTGACCACGAAAATAAAGTTAATTGCACTGCAATTTTTATACAAATAATATTTACGTGTAAATAAAAAAAACCAAAACCGGGGGGGAAACGGATTTTAACCTGCAACCTTTAGATCTTCGACCATTCACGTTACCTCTATACCATCACAACTTACAAACAATTATATTAATTTTTACATTCACAAACCTATGACACGAATTTTCGTCATTCTGTTATTCTGGCTGATTCTCGTGGTTTTCTTCGCCGTAACCTTTACACAGTTTTACACAGAATATGCGGCAAAATATGGGTAGCTTGAAATGGAAACTAGAAATAAACTTGTGTGCGATTAAACCGTTGTAGTTATCTTCAGCCATTTAACCTACCCTGATACAATAAATACAAAAAAATTGATAGTCTATAAATTTGCTACATACATATACTTAAAAAAAAAAGGCGAAACAAGTTTTTTAAACCACAGTGTGTGTGTAAATGTGAACATGTCATACCAAATAACCGTCATTACAAGAATGAATTCCCGAACGGACATATTTCGTCGTTTCCAACCAAATCGTTTCTTTGTTTAAATAAGTGCCATGGTTAAATTGACCAAATATGTAAGGCACGACATAAATATGGTAGACTCAGGTAAATACGGTAGTAAAAGCAAATGAATGTTCGTATTTTTAACAGGAAAAAATATTTTTGGTAAAATCAAGTGCACGTACGAATAAGCATACATTTAATGAAAAATTTAGTTTAAGCAACCAAATATAAGTCTGCTTTAAATAAATAATATTAACAAAATTGTACTCTTGAAGCAAATAAATTCCAGTAGTAACTTCAACGCTACCGTGGTTAGTTTAACAGTAATTTATTTGTTACAACAAAATCAATATCAACATTATTTATTTGTTTGTCGTAACAATCCATTCTTCTCAGTGCGGTAATTTTAAGTAAACAGTATCTAAAACGAATCTAGATTCCTGTTTAAAATAAACTGCATACGCAACAACCTCTTTATTGATTTGTTAGAAACTTACCTATATTTGCAGGAAATAATAATTTCCCACTCGTAATATCCGACCATGCATTTTTTAATTATTGTAATAACCAATGGAGCTATCATATGGATGTAACTGGACTAACGGTAGCGATCGAACTATAACTGAACAAAGTATTATTTTGATAATAAAAGGCATAATCATATAAAGCTATTGCATCAGTTTCCACATAAATTATATGGTAAAGAATAGAAACCACACGAGGGTCGAGGAAAATAATTTGATGGCCCGCTACACGTACTTAGAATTTTGTGGGCCCTTTTCTCTGTTCATTATTTTTCAACTGTATGTGAACATGGTTATGTGCCCCTCCCCCCCTCTGCCACTAACATGGAACCAAGTGCAATTACAACTTTTGACCATCACCCCATTTTTTGTCGCCAGTACTGCATCACACACATTAAAATACTTGTAGGTACGGATGAAAATAAACACAAAATGCAACTCAACCTCATACAAAATGGAAATGAATTTTAACGAAAAACTTTGCTGTAAACTCAAGTGTGAAAGTATAGGAAGTGTGCAATAAGATGTAACTTAAACAATGCTCAAAAAATTGTAATTTACAAGTACATCGTTTACGACATTGCAAAAAATAACTTTATATTGCCAAGCGTTGACGGCTTATATATTTCATAGTATTAAGTTTGTGTATTAAGTACATATCACACACAAGCAGCTATGAATGTAATAATTTATAATATTTTATGTTAGTAGTACAATATTGTTATGGTTAACAGGACTACTTCACAGAAAATTTCTTCTTTGCACTTTGTTATATGAAACGACGACATAAACATTTTCTTAGATACCGTCCGTGCCACAAAGTAATCTTCATTAACGTCTGAAGTACATGTTACATTCTGAATCTTGAAAGCCTACTTCCGGCACAGAACTTCTGGATACTTAAAACTAGAGTACGGACATCCTTCAGAACTGCAGAAAGCATAAAACCTTAACAACCTCATAGGAAGTCATCTTGAAAGCGTTAAAGAAGTACATAAATTCCCCATAATTACACAATTTTGTGACACTATTCAAGCCAACACCGCGTCGCGAAGACCAATCCGAACTGAACAAAATTCCATTCAATTCACGATTTCACCCTTTTCTCTTTTTCGCCAAAAAAAAAAATCATAAAGGCCACCCGCTGTGGTATGAGTTGGGAAGGACAGTACATAAAGAAGATCAATCAACAAGTCCCCCGATTTTTTACGGAACTCTGAGCAATCATCGCCGACTGATGGGTTTAATGGCGTGATACACATCGCTGCCACACACACATAACGTTGCTCGGGGTTTCCATTATTCAAACGAGGAGAGGCGCAATCGCACATTCGTTTAGGGGTCATAAACTCGGCCTTACAGAGTCGCCAAGCGAGCTGACACACGAACTATTCTTGATGGACGGACGTGGATTCGATTGTTCATTCCAAGTCACCCAGAATCAGCTCGTTCCTAAACGCTAATTTTGCATCACCACCTTGAAATAATATGTTTGTGTCGTTTGCGCAATCAACGTTTTCTTCTTACTTCAATTCAAGATTACAAGCGTAAAAAACCAGGACGCACAGCTCCATAAAAATGTACGGAGACATCTCTGAACGCTTCGAAACTTCCTCATCATCATCAGCTTTCACGATACATTTAGTTTTGAAATGATAAAATGCACCAAAAAAACACCAATTGAAATTAAACCTAATTTATGATATAAGTATGGAACACACAGGTTTAAAAATTGAAATTCTTTTAATGGTCACGAATGAACGCGTATCAAAAATGTATTGCACAGTCAGGCTGCCAACGTTCATTACAACAATTTAAAGAACACAATAAGGGTCACTGAACAGTCAATAGAAATCACTTCAGTTATTTTCAAAGCAAATTGGTTTTAAGCATGCAGATGTTATTTTATGAGTTTGAAGGTCAATTTAAAGCATTTATCACGGTTTTCTAATAATGTCAGAGCGTTCTAATTAAAAAAAAAAAAAAAAAAAAAAAAAACCTACATGGCTTCAAGATGAAAATGTTAAATAGTTAATTAATTAGGATATAAGGAATTTTAGCCATTAAGAAGAATATGTAGGGCAACTATGTGTAGCGTAATGAAATTAAATAATTGTGCAATAAATACGGCAACGGCAGGAAGTTGCTGTCCTCGAGAGGTGGGGCCACCTGTCGGAAGCTAGCTCGTGATTGGCCCAACTGAACCAAAGCCTGTAGGTAAGCTGCGAGAATGTTGGCACCAAACAGGAGCAAAGCTTTAGTTTGTTAACGGTTTTGGACTGACGTCGTTGAGCCTCGTACCGGGGCGCACCGGGGCGCTGCCACAAGGACGTCGTCGGTTTAGGCGTCGATACGCCTTGTAACAGAGGGACAGACGTCGTCGAGTCGCGAAGTACGGCTGGCCGTGTTGATACCACCTGTATTTTTTTCTAATTTAAGCGTCGGGGCGCCTACAGGTGTTATTTAAAAGTCCTGCAAAACGTCGTATGTTAGGTTAATAAACCGCTGACTACGCCTTCACCTACGTACCCTTCGACGTCGTCCGAATAAAAATATTGCTCAGAATAGTGGACATAAAATCATTCAGTACAATTTCTACAAAGCTAGTATAACCGTCTGCCAGGAGAGAACAGTAACGACGTGCTACCCAGGAAAACAGAACTTACCGTCTTATTATTACTCCATGCATACACCTGAACTATAATTGGATGGAGTTATGCAGAATGGTACCAATCAACAAATTAATTTATTTTGAGATAATCACACCGAGTAGAAGAAGATACGAAGTATATCCTAGAAAAAATAAGAAATATCAATTCATAATGTTTGAATAAAACGAAGAGGCCAGAAAAACCAGGTTTTACAAGGTTTATATGGACTTTGACCTTGAATATTTCTGCTCTAGTAATTTGTGGATTGGTTCCCTTCTGCATAACTCCATCCAATTAACATTCATTTTCTACAGCAGCGCGTCCCATTTTAAATGCCCAAATGTTAAGAGGAACGAGTATTTCACGTATTCGTCTGGCAACAGCCTAGACTTCTCAGACCTGTACACACACTGGCCAAAGTCAAATATCCATTGGCTTCTAACCGTAACACGTGCTACCACCACGACTTGTTTCCTTATTTATCACTGGCTTGCAGTCGTCAAATATGTGTTGAAACAAGTGTCGTCTAATACAGAAGGAGTAGTGAAGTATACATCAATGGCATTCAACCTGACCTAGAATCAATACGCGAAATAATCTCTACTAATTACTTGCACTCGACGTAATTAATGGAAAAAACAGACAGGAATATTGCGAAGTAGTTAAGTAATTATGATGAACGTTTCAAGTGGGACTGATAGCACATAAAATGCAGAAGGAAACTAAATTTTTTTCTTAGTTACATAACTACCTGAGAGTTCAAAATACGTTCATAAACGCTACATTTACAAGTAAAGTAATTTTATTACAGAAGTGACCGGCGCTAAGACCAAACCACAAATGTGGAATTCGAGTTTTTTATGGCAGCCGGATCAAACTCAAACTATTATATGCTAGGCTTACTTCTAGACGACAATTTTGTGGCCCACTTTGGAGAACAGTTACAAACAATGATATATGTCCCGTGAAATATCGCCTGTAACGCAGTGATACGATATTGAGTATTGAAGCATATTAGTTTTAAATATTATTGGAATGAAATATTACTATTACTAATCACCATATTTAACCATCTCTCCTGCTACTTACTGTGCACTAAAACCTGAATTGTCTGATGATATATGCACAAGTACCTACTTACACAAACAAACGTCACTACAAGAAGTAATGATCACTACTGCATTCCTACTAATTACATTGACGTCCCTCCGGAGCCCGTCCAGTCTCTCCTTATAGTCCACAGGTCCTACACTACATGCTAGCACTACCTTAATTCGCCGCAGGCCTCTCGCCGAATGTTCTCCACCAAGCCGAAGTCGCTGTTCTTTCTGACGTCACAGACGTCTTCGTCACATGCTGACACCGACGGTTTATCTCACACATACAAACACACCGATCGCAGTCTCGTATTACAAACCCCAACTACAAGACTCAGAACTTAACTACGGACAACTCGGAACTAAACTAGACAGGGGACAATCGCCCTTATAACTTACATGGGAAGCTATTTCTGGAAAAATCCTCCAGATAGTTAGAATATTCTGAAAGTCAACCGTCTCGTCCTCTGATAGTGGTTCGTATTTCTACATTTCTAGCCGCTAGGTGACTAGCCGCTTACCCAGACACACTTGACACACTTGATCGCGCATTATCATAAGATGCCGCAGCACCGCCAAAGAGCAGCCGCAGTATAATTTTCACGTCGTTGCACTGAGAAAATTAAGTAAGATCGCGTTACCAGAGCAGCACGCAAGGAGAGGAGCCAAGGACGGGGAAGTCATAGAAAGCCACATACAAGTTTCGCACAGCCGACCAAGCATTTGACAATGTGCTCTTACAACGTCTGTTTTACATTGGACGATGGTTTCGTGGGCCGCCTGGGAAAAAACACAAAGTCAATATTGTAAGTTCAGTAAATGCTCTACCAATCTCGTGTCCAGCAGCCACACAGGTTACAGATAACATTCTACGCCAGTGTGAGTGAATTATATTGCTGGTATGTTGGCCAATAGCAAAAAATATGTTAAGTATTTACTAATGAACAATCTCGCCATTAGTTTAATTGCTCCCCTAGGGCTGTTTGCAACTTGCGATGTTAGCCTATCTTAATACGGTTCGAGAGAATGAGCTACCTTAATTTTATATCCCCAAGGATATTACTACGATTCTCCAAAATGATATGTCAAACAATTGTATTACACAGCTCACGTGTCTCTCTTGTAATTTTTGGCCTAAAATTGCACAACTATACTTGCAACGTAATACATGTTTTGCCAGCTTGTTAAAAAAAATTGATCAACAACAAAGTATAAAAGTAAATGTTTACGTGCCGTCATTTTACAATAAAATAATCAAGCTCAGCTTCGAGAAAACTTTAGCCAAACAGTGTACATAAAAGACACAGCAACGCGTTCTGTGGGGGGGGAGGGGTTTGTCAGTGACGAGAAGGGTGAAAAAAGGCACCGGAGAAAGTGAAAAAAAAAAAAAAAAAAAAAAAAAAAAACGATTTCGCCCCAAAACTGGCGAGCTCAAATTACGGGTGGCGCTAGCACCGAGGGACTGGGAAGAGGTGTCGGAGGAGGGAGGGGGTGTATCCGCGGCAGTCGCGACGGTCGTGGGAAGGGAGCCTGACGAGAGCCTGATTGAACCGCCAGAAACAGATGAGCGTCGGGCCAGGGGGTTGCCTCCCTCAGGAAGTGGCAGCGACCCACTACCTCCCCCGCGGGGAGCTGTCAGGCAGAGGGAAGGGATGGTGTGACTGCGTGGCAAATTAAATCGCGTCTGTGCACCCCCTCTTCCCTTCGTCAACCCATGGCGCCTTCTCCCGGCGGCGGGTGCGAGAAAGAACGTGACCCTTATGGCAGACACCCACTACCTCTGTACCCAGTACAGTCTTTTTGAGAAACATTAACAGTCCAGAGTTGCAAGGATCGTCGCTACTCCTTTCAAGTATACTTTCACTAGTGTACTGCTGCACCTCACAAAGGAATAAAAAGTTTACACGTTCAGCGCAGACAGTTTACGACCATTAAGAAATACTTCGTTACATAGAATTCATCAAATATTTAGCGGCGATATTTATTTGTGAACACAAAAGGCTTTTGTTAGTGATTACGAGTTTGTGCGAAAATAATTTTGCATCATTTTGGTTTCAATATCTTATGTGCAGCTCTGGTAAGTGGTGGTCAGAAAACCCACCGACCAGCGGCATCGTCCGGCAAGATTCCCATAAGCGAAAATCCGGGAACCAACTCGATAAACTTGTAGCTCTACATATACAGAGCGTAAATAAATATAATTTAGAGGGCTCAGTAGTAGGTAGACTGGTGAAGTGTAGTCATATTGTGTTCATAAACCCATGTCCAGAAACAATCTGCTACATGCTACGGCCTCCGAAATGGGAACATAGATGACTGCAGGCAAAAATCCTGTCCACTCCGGGACAAACATTAACAATTGAACAATTAGCGTGGTCATGGGCGAGATTTCAGGATTTGGATTCGGAAGGAGGGGGAGGGGTGCAAAAAGGAACCACAATCCTCCCAATAAAGCGGGGGAATGTTAGGATTTCAATGCTAAAAATGACGCTGTTTCAGCAGTTTTCGACAAGGTATCGTGTAAGATATTACAGCTAAAGGGAGTGAAATTTTGTTTCTGGTCGAAGATATTGATGTGGCAAGTGTTTACTTAGTATTTGACACTGCCAAATACTTGTGCTCACCACATAATTTTCTTATCAATGCTAAAACTTTGATGTCACCAAAATAAGTTTCTGTTTTAAGAAAACAATCTGGTAGGAAAATTCTACTTTAATCTTTTGCTGCAATCAATAACATTTTGCACTGACTACAAACAATTTTGAAACCATTACAAAAAACGTTTCGTGAAGTTCATATTGAGAAAACATTTTGTGGCAACAACAAAACAGTTTCTTCTGTGCGACCATTACCGATACCACCGCAGCAAGCGGCAGAAACAGTTCCTTGCCGAACTAATAACATTGAACTTTGTAATATGTAATAAAATAAATGTTATCCCAGTACAATGTACATCACGGTCGCAATTTTGAACTTTTCAGCTTGCTAAATATTTACAGGGGAAGCTAATTGTTGCTCATCGGAAGGGCAGCTCTTCAGGTTTTGTTTTGCCAGTGATGTATCTGAGAGGTTGTATCTGAGATTTTACCACTTGGAAGGGCAACCCTTAAGGATTTCTCTGTCAATGGTGTATACGAAGGGTTGTCTCTGAATTGTTGCCCCTTGGAAGGGAAGATCTTCATTATTTTTGTGCCAGTGGTGTATCTGAAATGTTGCCCCTTGGAAGAGCAGCCCTTCAGGATTTTTTTAGCAATCATCAATAAAAGAAATATTTATCCATAATACAGAAGAAAGTTGACCTTTTCTATTATGACATCTGGCAACCGGCTTATAAATTACCAAGTGGAACGCGGCCATTCTGTCTGGAGAAACCTGGTAAGCTTGCGACAAAATAATAAACGTTCCTTTCACGGGCAAGAGAAGAAATGTGGGAGAAGCAGCCTCCAAAGGGAATGTTAGGGAACGAGAGAGGTTGGGAGGGAAGTGTAAGCTGCAGCTGGCGGACTCTTGACCAGATGTAGTTCGAGCTGTCAACGCCAGGCTCTGCTCAGTCGCCGTGAACTACTACATACTACACCCTCCCCCGCACATCGTCCTTCATTAACCGCGTCACCGCGGCCGTCCGTAGCAGCGCGCGTGTCGCTTCCAGGCGGCGCGCCGCGACAGTTCCGGGGGACACCCGGCCGGCCCCGCCCACCATCGCGCCAACCCACACGTAGGGGGGTCACAGTCCTTCAGTCCCGTAGTCCCCTAACACACCGAAGCGGCCAGGGCCCCCGATCAAACATCACTATATACTGCTAAGGGTAAAGTGAGCAATGTTTAAATTTTTCTTTCGGCGATTTTGCATTCGTCTTTAACATTTTCAATACGAAAACTATCATAAAAAAATAAAATAAAAAAACTAGTGTAATCGTTCTACCACACTGAAAACTTATCTCCTATGGCTCCAATAAAATACAGATTTCTGTTATTGTAAGTGTTGGCGAGTGTTCAGTTCAAAGCGAACATCCTATGCCTGCTATTTGCACCGACATAGCGTGGCGCAAGTGCAGAACAAGTAAAACAAATTTGAAATAATTTCCAAATAATGAACCAAAGTTTTGCCATATTGAAATATTATTTTGTGTAAATATCAATTAAGAAATTCTTAATAACTTTACAATTTTGGATGAAAGTTTTTGCAATGGTAAATTCACTATAGGCGATTCAGGAAAAGCGGAGCATCTTCAATACCCTAATCACATTTTTCCTTTCAGATAACTTAACCGTTTCCTACATCTTTTAATATAAAAAAGCAACCTAAGTAATAAGCAAATTGTACAAATTGATCGTACTGAAAAGTTAACGTTTAAGGTCACAAGAAATATTATTTTTCAATCATTATTCTAAAAAAGTTGAGCTTAAAAAGTGCTAATTTTATCGCGAACTACCTATACTATACGACTTATTCCTACCTAATACTCATATCAAAATTTTGTCCCAGAGTTTTGACACTAATATGTCATCATTTGTAGCTGAATTTTTTTGTAGCAATGTGCTGAACGGTTTTTTCAGATTTCATCACACAAAGTACCACGTTGTTTTGTCGTGAAAATACGCCAAAATGAAGCAAAATATTTTTTTTTTGCTGATGAATGACACATTATTTTTAAAAATTTATTCACAATATTGCGCATCGTGTGACTGCTCATTGTCTCAAAGCTGTTGGTTAAAAAATGTGTGTTATTGGCACTAGTCTGAAAAAAAAAACTAAGGAACAAGCCCTTAAAATGTTATTCGTAAAGAGTCCTTTATTAGAATCAGTAATTTTAAATACTATAATTATTGTAAAGAAAAGACAATTGCTGTAATATTAGGTGGCTGATTACATATTTCGTATTTACGGTATTTATTGCATGTATGTATTTTAATAAACTGTAGCACAACTAGATACAACGCAGGTGTAAATTTCGCATTGCACCCATAAAAACACATATTTAATCGGCCCCTAGTTGCCGTTGGCCCGTTTCCTCCGCCTGTCCATTCCGTTACTGCACCGCCCACGTCTTATTCAACTGCGATATTATCTGGCAGCGGCGACTGAAATGTTCCTCGTTAGAAGAACAGTTCTCCAGGATTTTTCTGGCAGGTATTTGAAAAATGACTGGTAGCGTTGACCTACCTAACGTAAGAACTTAACCTTAAGTGGTTCCTTCCAAAGGCAACAATTCAGACGACCCATAAAAAACAGTTTAAGGACTCTGTTTTAGAGTCACAATTTTGGATTTTTTTAAAAATGAAATTCTGAAAAGAAAAATGTATAATATCCGACTATACCTCAAATTCTATTTCCTTTGAGTTGCAGTATATGCATGGCATTTGGACTTTCAACGTGAATTTAGGCAACCATCAGTCATACCAATTTATATAATAAAAATGACTGATTGTTGCATAAATATACGTCGAAAGTTCAACTGCAACGCAAACGAAGCAGAATTTGAGGCAATGGCGGCTTTGGGTATGTTGCCAGGGAGGGCACAAGTTGCAGAGAACTGTATATGGTTGTACGCTAGTTGACGCTTCTGCCACTGACACGCTGGTATGTAGGTGCCGCTTATTACTGACTGCTCACAACACAGTAAGCAGCCAGTAGATGTTTCATGGCCATTGGCATACGGCGACGTGGTAACAGGATTCTACAGTTCTCGGCAACTTGTGCCGTACCTGCCAACAACCCTCGAGCCGCGAATGATTTGACGTATAATCGCAAATTCTTGATTTTTCTTCTCACAATTTCATAAATGCAAAAAAAAAATAATCCAATAATGCGACTGGAACCTAGCCGTAAGGCCTACTGTCTCCACGATGATAATTATTTACGCCTAAACAAGAGCAGATATAAAAAATATGTACGGCAGTTTTTTTTTATTGTTTGCACCATTGTGAATAGTTATTTCAAGACAGTTAATACTGAGGTGTTAGCTAATTATATAACCAACATAATTTTTGTTAGTTGACTTATAACAAGAAACCGTATGATTTAGTCCCTTGAAAAAAAAAATTAGACATCACGGCAAAAAACCATTCTAAAGAAAACTGCCAAACACATTTGTGATATCTGCTCTCGTTTAAACTTTAACAAATATTTATCGTATAAACAGTATAAATATTGCAGCACAGTTCTGAAATACTCAGAAGAGCTGCCCTTCCAACGAGCAACAATTCAGCTCCCTTATCAGGGAAGCTGGACTAAGGTTACTTATACTACAGGCTAGAAAGAAAACGTGTTTTCGCATGGGAGAGTTTGGCATAGGGAAAGTTTCTGCCGCTAGTTTCGCTGCTATCTTTAAGTGACCAGGAAAGTACAAAAATGTAGTAATATTTACTTTAAATGTACTTGGTAATTACAGAAGTCATTTAACTTAATTTTAAAGTGAAAACAGACCAATTTCGGGTTTTAAATTATCAACTTAATGTAACTTAAAATTCAGGAAAGCTTTGTCATTGGTCAGTTTGCACCGATATCAGCGCTCAAGCGGTAGAAATTTTCCATGTGACAAACTTTAAACATTTCTCTTTCTAACATGTAGTAGAATTAACCTCAGCTCGACGATGGGACGACTCGTGCGTAGCTACCGGCTCTGACCTCACTTCGGCCTTCTCTCATTTATGGCGGTCCGCGGTGGCCGAATGGTCACACCATTCGCCTCCCTCCAAGGCGATCCGGGTTCGATTCCCGGTCGGAATTTTTGCATGTGGGAATCGTGCCGGACGATGCCGTTGGTCGGCGATTTTTCTCGGAGATCTCCCGTTTCCACCGCCTTTTCATTCCGGCGCTGCTCCATACTCATCTCATCGCACCAGCGCTGGTCGAAATCTCTCTCACTCAACGATCTCAATTCAAAGACGTCTTTTCGACATACGCCATTGCAGCGACGGTAACATTTGCAGATCTAATACCAATATCTTCGCAACTATAAATATTGTTTTCTCGTACAGTTTTGATTAATTTCCTGCGTGAAAACTTCGCAGATGTGATTAGACACGTATCACGAGTTAATAATCTCTGATGAACTCACAGTAAAAAAAAGTTAGTAAAGTTACTCATCATATGTATGGTAATATTCCTCAACCTTGAAAGGGAAATCTCAATTCCTAATACGTGTGGAAATATCCGCAAGGTAGTGTATTCGCCACACAAACCACTCGGAAGTTTCGCTCGCGCATTATATCAAATTGTCCTAGAGGGTTTGTGGCAATATGTAATGAAAAATCACATTACCAGTTGAGTAACTTTCCTTGACACGTGTTAAGCAATTTTCCCTCACCTGTAGAGGTAATTAGCTTCCATTACATGTAGAGTAAATTTACCTCAATTTTTTTACATGATAGAATAACAGCTTAGGGTCACACTGACGGCGCATCAAGGAGATAAAACCAAAGTGGGAGTAAGCAAAGGTCTGTGTTACAGAGCATGCGTTTCGGGTATTCAAGTACACAAAGCAAACAGCTCCAGGTAGGAGGAAAACTTACTAAACTAAAAAAAAACTTGAATTTCCTGACATGCGTGGAAGTGGAGAGCAAAGCCATCAACACTAACGTTGCACAGGGGTATTCATTCCGCTCTCAAACCGGACGTACTTGTCGAAGAGACACGAAGAAAAATTAATACTTCGTAGCTAATTTAACAATTAATCTTTAATTAAAAGTCTGCAATAACGCGGCCTTGTTAAGCACAGGCTCGGTTATAGCGCGGATTCTGTTATACAAACGGTGTCACGTTGTTACCCAGCCTGAATTAACTAACTACCACAGAAACGCCTATACCGTGGGTCGGAATTATGTAGCATAACACCTGTCTAAAATATAATTCTACTGTACCTCTGTGATTTATAAAGTTGCCTACAACAGAAAGATGATAAAGCAGATATAAGTATGTATTATATAAAAAATACAAGGCGGACAAAAACACTTTTAGCCTTTCGGTGCTTTCTTCGATTAAATTCAAATTGATATAATTATTGATAACGCAATGTACAAATTAACAACCTTCTTTGGTTAACTTGCATTAAACTTTATAGACACTTGTATTTGTATAAACAATATCCACATCAGATGTTCTATATTTGAACCTCTAAGTAAACTAAATATATGTACAAATTCTAATCGTTTTAAACGCTACATACTGTAGTAAAACTTGGGCTTCCAAGTTGCGACAGACGTATGGTCTTGCGGTTTTGATGTAAATTACACTATGTACACATAGACACCCCAGACATTTTTTTTAAGGCCAGAAGTTTCAAGCGGTTTACGGAGGTGACCAAGTGCAGAAAGATAACTAAAAAGAAGACTCCGAATGACTGCTTAACAATCTGCAATAATTAGAACTGAAATTTTAAAATATACTCCACATATGTCACGAACTTAAGATACAGCGCAAATGTAGACAAATGTTTTTTAAACGGATAGTACATCAACTCAGTCAGCAATATCACCAAGTGTTCAAAGATGCGGTAACTTTTCTGCGCAATAATTTTATATGCATTAACAAACTTCGCGGGGAAGACAGATTGAAAAATAAAAAGTCGTGGCCGCGAGGCAAAGAGACAACACGAGATGAAAGCGGAGTCGAGCTGGCGCAGTTGGAAGCTGCGAAACGAAAACATTAAAAACGCGAGCCACGTTTTTAATGTTAAGTTAGCAGTATGGTGCGAGATAAAACAAGTAGTTCGTGCTACCGCGAATAAAGAGGACGACCATCTTTCCCTCAGGCAAAAAATAAATCATAGAAAGTTTTAAATTACTGTTGGGGAAGTGTAAAATTGAATATATTTTCTCAACGTGCGCTTTCAGATAAACTTTGAATATCTGTGGCCACTGAAGAATCATTACAGCATCATAATATCTGTGGTCGTAACAGTCTGGGTACCGTAAGTTCCCTCTTGTGCGCCAGAGATATCATACTTATTTAACTACCACTGTTCTGACATCCATATCATGGACGCAGGTTCCAGACCTGAGAAATCAAACATGATTCTATGTTTATTGGAAGTAACATACACAAAATAATATCTGGACATGGAGTGCAAGAGGGGACATTCTCTCGTCGTGACCACCACGAGATGTGTTAGTGCCCCGAGCCGCCGCATATTGGATTAAGATTTGCTGTCTTCGTGGTCGTCACCAGTAGGGTGTTGACGTACCCACGGTTGCCGCGATCGTAGGCGTGGTTGGCCGCGAATTTCGGGCGAGTCTGTAGTTTAAGACTCGTTTCTCGTTACCAAGGGTGAACACTAGTTGGAACTGACAGACTAAATTCGGGGTTTCTAAAGAATCCGAAAAAGAAAGAAATTCCTGTGTGATTATTCATATGGTAGCACCTTCCATAAAGAAAAACTAGAACATTAATCAAACTTTTATAAATATTTCTCTCCAAACAACCGAGGAAGTTTACTACATATATATATATATATATATATATATATATACATATATATACACAACCACACACACATATACATATATATATACACATATATACATATATATACATATACATACATATATACATACACACATACATATACATACACACATACCAACACACACATGCATGTACGGACGCCAATCTCGTCAACTTTTAAAAAAACTGATCTAGCCATATTACACATCACCACAAATTTAATTCTGTATCTACTCTTCAGAGTTACAGATAATTTGCGTTTGCAATTTCTAAACAAGTCAATCTATTTAGTCGTTGATTCAGCCAACATTAAAATTTAAAAACAATATAAATTCCTTGAAAATGTTTTAACCTCAGAAATGATGTAAACAGTTATCCCTACGGCGGGTGTTATATTTCATACATAAGCACATTACGTAGCCGAAATTCCATACATAGTCTTTACTTGAGTGCGACAAAAAATTTGTTTCATTACTACCGGGAGGCTACCAAAAACTTACAAAGTTGTCAATACTGTTAACTTGGACATATTTATAAAATTTTTCACATTATTGAAATATACAAATGTCACTGGCATGAAACAGATGGCGCTGACAGTTAACTTTGTAGTCAGAGATGTTTTACATTTATAAACATGTTTCCTTGGTTTAGCGGCGCTGTTCGTGAACTAGGAAATGTATTTATTAGGCTTCTATATTAACGTCACTGCTTTATGTCTACAGATAAATCGGGGAGAACAAGCTAAAACAATTAATTCTGCCTAAACCTACAACTAAAACGGCTCGTCAGGGATAATAACGTAAGAACATACATACCGAAAACTGGCGGTCTGACAAACCTCTGGCTCAGCAAATGTACAGTATATGTCGGACGTTCACACAACAAATATAATGTTCCCTAATTCGTTGCGAACATTACTATTCAGTACTACTCTAGGGATTTTAGGGACTAGATTTGTGCACCTACACAGTAGACCTGCAAATTTTTTTTGTAATTTTACATTATACTTTCTTGGAAAGTCATTTTCATATTCGTAACACTAGCTTACAAATGAATTGTAGTAAAATATGTAACCCTAGCATGTTATGTTGGCAAACATGAATAATAGAAAAGTTATAAGGATACGTCTATAGTGAAAACGAAGACCTACAAGTGATGTTTCACAATGTTTTGTGGCTATATGTTTTAAGTACACGCTAAGTCAGTTTTACCGGTACAATATATCAACTGTAGGGCAAACATTTTCTTTTACAAAAACCCACTTTTTTAAAACGCGTAAGGCGCTTATTTTACACGAAAACAGCTAATCAGTGAAGTGTTTAATACTTTAAACAAAATACTATGAATATTACGCACAAAATATTTCTTTATAGTCACATTATACTGGATGCAACAAAATACGCCTCGAGGCGTATATAGTAAATTACAGAACGAATTAAAAGAAATAGTTCAACCAATGAACGAGTAGTACAAACTTCTACACATACACCACTACGGTTTTTTTTTATTATATAATCCGAACGGCAACCGTTCGCTTTTTATTCTCTTCATAAAATACCATATTACTCTTCTGAGCTTTTGTGGTGGTACAGGCGCGATTAAGTGATGGTTAGAAACATTCAGGCCACCTAATGTCCGTGGTTTACGTTGGTAGACGTGTGCCTTCAGATAGCTCCAGAGAAATAAATCACACGGCGCGAGATCAAGGGACAGTGTTGGCCAACGAAACGCCACCCCCTAAGGACACCACAAGACCTTTAATGAGAAAGTATCTTAACTTCAGTAATTTTTGGATCTGGTTGGCTTATCTATCATGATGTTGTGGTCTGTGTTAATGAAATTTGAGCTAAACTAATTAATTACTACTAATATCAATCTCTAATCAGAAAATAGGGATTAACCAGTAAGCTAAGTTGAACTTAAAGAAATATATCAGTACTGTTGAATGTCATTTTATGCTCAGAATTTCAAATTATTCTTAAAAGTGAGTTAGACCGAGAAAAACACAAATTCAATGTATCTAGGAGGACGTTCACAGATGCTCATGCTGTGTGTGCAGCTGTACTAACCTGTTGGAACCACACAACGGGATTAACGTCCTTAAATTTGGACTATGGAGAAGTATATGTATAGCAGTAAATTATAATCACTATTCTCCGTTCACTCTTAGTTGAGTTTTAGGATAAACAAAGCAAATTATAAACAAACATGTTCATTGGCTGCCGACCGCCGTGCACTGTGATCTTGCATAAGAAATAGATCTTTGTTATATGTCGTGTACATTTAAATTTACCACTCCATCACTTAATGAGAGAGTTTTATTAACAAATATCTAAAATATACAGACGTTACAAACACAATCTACGACGCTATATGTTTATTACTATAATTATGGTTAGCGGACGACACGTCCGTACAGTTGGTTCACGAGTTATTTAACGACTGACGCACTGCTAAACGTACGAGTTTCTTGGTACACTTGC
>PNEQ01103641.1:0-13225 GCA_003012365.1 Medauroidea extradentata | reverse complement strand
GGAGACGTACGATACTCTGAAGATACCAAAAGTTTAGTTCAGTAATAATTACCACAGTAAAAAATAAGTCAGAAATATCACAATCAGATATAATGTTTTATTTTTTCAAAGTATTTTTGGACGTTAACGCGTCAATGTTGTGGTTACTGCGAATGTTTTCTTTCGTTCGTCCATTTTCCGTTGCAGTTCGTCCGATCCACGGCCGCGTGGTCCGAACCAAAGTTCCTTGTTCTATTTTGTTCCGTCTTCGCGTCGGTTTATTTTTACGTCGCTTGCAGATTAGGTTATGTGCTGCTGGACGTGAACAGTGAAAATGTCTTGCATGGTTTTCGAAACGTGGATATATTTCTTCATTACTGAACAAACTGTGGTGATGTTTATAAGGCAAGAATAAAAATCTCGCATAGCAATCTTTTATGTATGGAAAAAAAAAAACAATACGTGTCGTGAATTATCGACAGATTGTTTGGTGATTTATAAAATGTAATTTTTCCAAAACGAAGTACAAAATAATAATCCGGGAGGACTTTACAGTAAGTTTAATCACTCATCTTGTTGACAACTTTTTTTCTTCATTTAGTACCAAATTTTCGTTACGTTAATACCGGAATATTTGAATACAATCGTTAGTCATGACTTGACAATTACTATTAAATTTTGAAATATACAGTAATTACACACGATGTCAATATTTTTATCAAGTTTTTGTGTAATTTTTGTTTCCCTATGTCGATAACAAGTAAGAAATTTTCACGCAATATTGTTTTAATATATACGGCGTTGTTGTTTCCTATGATGCCGACTGTACACACTTTTGTCGGTTGTAAATAGTACGTCGGCGCGACGCACAAATTGAGCCAATTAGAAGCTAGCGAAGTGCAATGATATTACTTTATTTGTTTACTTCAGAACTCAACTTAGAGTGAACGGAGAATAGTCATTTAAACTGTGATCTGACTTAATGCATATTTCTGCCACACATTGTTGAAGAAGACTGAATCACATTTTAAAAGGGGTTTTAGTTATCTTGAAAATTTTATAACGAACGTAATTTGTTTGGGAACAATGGATTTGGTATGAAACTAAAAATAAGCTAGTCGTAAATTACAAAATTCTGTGTACGTTTACAAAATTTCCTTTTGGATATATATTTCATCATTAAAAAAATTGTTCGATACGTACAATAAATAGATTCTAAACATACATAATTATTGATATATTTGTAATTTGAAACCAGTCTCCAAAACCAAAGTTTATGTCAAAGTTCAAGAAATGTATTTACAGTGCACATTGCAAAACAATTTAGAGTCTGTGTATGGAAGTGCTAAGAAAGTACCACGATAACATGTTTTCCCATACATCAATTGCAGTTTTTTAAAACAATTTTAGGAAACAGAAGAATACCAAAACTGATACTCTACTTACACGCTTAAGAGGACATGGTACATAATTCAGTGCTAATATCACCATCTTAAAATGGTAGGTTTCTCGAAGAAAATTTGCAAAAATTAAGGCAATAGATTTCGCCAACTTTCCGAGCAAAAATTTTTACTCGAATAACATAATTATGAAGAATAGTCTCTGACGTCGAAATATTGTACATTTAACTTCGGCGCAAGGGATTACACTTAACAAACGCATTACTTTGGGTAAATTTTGTTCATAAAGTTGCCAAATATAATTATCTAGGATTGTAGTTTTGTATTTTTCTCCATACTGATTTTCAAAAACGTACAGATTTCAATTGGATTTTTCAGCGTTTATTTACCTACCACTCATGGTGTTATACTGTGCATGTGTGAAAAACTTGACATACCGCTGAGGAAGTATTTTATAGTGTAGCTATGCGATTCGACGACGGTTTGCCGGCCGCGTAGCGAGAGGTCACGGGCGCACTCTATGGTACGGAGACGAGGATAATTCTGCCACAGGTTAAGAAAGGAAACGTGTTTTCTTATTGGAGAATTAGGCACACGAAAAAAGTTTTATCGCTAGTAGCGCTGCTGTCGCTAAGGTATCTAATAAAACGCGAGACCGTAGTAAAATTAATTTTAACTAGGCTTGGCAAAAAAAAAAAAAAGTAGTTTGATTTAATTTTGAAGTGACGAATAAACCAATTTCGGCTTTTAAAACATCAACTTTATGCAACTTTACATTCATGAAAGCTCTGTGATTGGTCAGTTTACACCAACGCAACGATTGGAAGAAATTGTCCGTGTGCCAAACTTTAAAAATTGATATTTCTTACCTGTAGCAGAATTAACCGTAGTGGAGATGCCACAAGCCTCAGGTTGATAAAACAAAACCTTTTTGTGTTGGCGAGATGAGGAGATGTTCTCTGGCATGTTGGGTTCCACTGTGTAGTTGTTAAGGGGAAAGTTTTTCTTGATTTTTTCCCATTCAACCGAGCGAGAAGGCGCAACGGTAACACGTTGGACTAACATTCGGAAGGACCCAGGTTCGATCCCCGGCTCCGGCCATCCTGATTTCGGTTTTCCATTGTTTCCCCAAATCGCTACAGGCGAATGCTGGAATGGTAGCTTAACAAAGGCCATGGCCGACTCCTCTCCCAGCTATTGGCATTGTACTAAGCTGTGAGTCACTCTCTCTAACCACCTCGCTATCGACGAGACGTAAGTCCACTTACCTTACAACTACGACTACATAGGCGTGAATATTTTTCAGTAACGAAAACATTTTGAATTAATTAAGTGACAAGCGTAATGCTAAAAATTATTATTAATTCCGATCCCCTTGAGGATTGTAAGCCGTCGTTCTGTTAGTTGCTACTCCACGGCCATGTAAGAAATATTTCAATTCTCAGTCACTTGGATAGCGGCCGCCGGCAGTCTGCAGCCTGGAAGTGGCCTCAAGGAGCCCCGCCCCGTGCCTCGAGTACTCTCTGCTAATCAGATGCAGATTGTGTATCGGCCACCGGCCCCACGAGGCTGTCAGCGCTGGCTGTACGACCGTGTCCGAGAATACAGCTGAGACCTCCTGCCTCTACGTCTGTGTGTGTGCGAGACACGAGTGTTGTTGACCCCTTACCCTCCACCGAGCAACGGCCCCTTCCAGAGAAAAAAAAAAACAATGTTTAGACCCTGCTATAGTCCATCCCACCAACGAGTGCACTTTTCTGACATCTGGAACATGCAAGTTCAGAAATTAAAAACTATACGTATTAATATTTTTGTAGAATAATGTTTTAAATTAATAGGACGTGTTATATAATTCAGCGATAAAAACATCGGCTTGAAATTTATGGTTTATAGAAGCCAACTTGCAATAAATAAATAAACAGCAACCTTAGTCAATATATTTTTACTAACGGCAACAAGTTTTTAACTTCATCTCTGTCACCAGCACGGTCGTAGAAGAACAGGTCTGGACACTCGCCTATCTACCAATGTATTTTGCTTGACCCCCTTGTTGTTTGGCTGCAGTTCATCAAGTTACCGAGAATGTTGCAATTTTTGGCGCTATATTCCGGGCGGTCCGACTCAAACTCCACCCACTTTTTTCCATTGTTAAATTTATAAAGTAAATAAAGATTGCTGGAGCCTTTTCTTAAATTTGTGAGCGAAGGAAGTATTTCATAAATTGATAAAAAAACACGTTTGGATAAACTGTTTATCTTAGTGGAAAGGAAGTGGGCGGAGTTTGAGTCCGACCGCCATAACTGAAGCGCCAATAAAACACAATATTCTCGGTAACTTGGTGAACTGCAGCCAAACAACAAGGGGGTCAATTTTCCAGGCGAGTGTCCAGACCTGTTCTTCTACGGCCGTGGTCACTAGACAACGCCAATACAGCGTATTGGAGACTGAAATACGAGATACAGCCAGATACATGGGCATGGTAGGTACGATGCTCAGGGACCACTGATTTCCGCGAAAATATTTCTACACCAAGCTGTTTCAGCGTCTTAGTTCCACCTCTGCAGTTCTGCTTCTCTTGTATTGGCAAAGTGTTTTTGTGTACAGACGTTTCTCATTTGACTGCACCAATCAGAATAAGGTTACTGCAAATAAACAACGTTCGCGATTTGCAGTAAAACGTTAAGACACGCGAGAGTTAAATTCAGCCAAGCTGCAGACGTGCACATGGGGCACTGAAGCAAACTGATGCCGGAATCTTTTAACCAAAAACAGGGGTCTCTAAAGATGCTGGAGAAAAACCAAATAGCAAACCATTCAGCCTGCGAAATAACGCTCAGCATCACTCGCCACCAGGAACGCGGTGGCCGAATGGTCAGACCATTTGCCTCCTACGAAGACGATCTGGGTTTGATTTCCGGCTGGGTGGGTCCCCGGATTTTCACATGTGGAAATCGTGTCAGACGATGCCGCTGGTCGGCGGGTTTTCTCAGGGACCTCATGTTTCCCTAGTCCTTTCTATCCAAAGCTGCTCCACACTCACCTCATGTCACCCCTCACCCGCGCAAAAATACCTCGATGTTGAGCGCTGACCAAAATCTCTCACACACTCATCGCTCGCAATACTATTGGATTATTATTTTTTTTTTCTGTTTTTTTTTTTTTTTTAATTCTGAGATTTTAAAAAAAAGTAAAATTTGTAATTCCACCGCAAATTCTATTTACATCACACTTCAATACCGGTATAGCAGTTGAACTTTTAAACGTACATTTACCCCGCAATCAATCCAGCAATTATTTTTATATTCATTAGTTTCTGTACTGATTTCGGCCTATACGGTAAATATTCAACTGTCTTCCCTTAACTGCAGCGCTAGATAAACAAAATGTGCGCTATATTAGCAAATTTTACATTTTTTCTTCTCAGAATTTAAACTGAGGCTGCGGTAGTCGTAGTATCTAGAGTACTCGCCTCACACCAAAACGACCCGGGTTCAACTCCCGGCGGGGACTGTCCCCGGATTTTCGCATGTGGGAATCGTGCCGGACGATGCCGCTGACAGGCGTTTTGTGTCGGAGATGTCCTGTTTCCCCACTCCATTCCGGCGCTGCTCCAAACTCACAAACATGTCCTCTCTCACCAGCGCTTAAGACCTATATGTTAATCGCTGACCAAAATAACTTCACTTCAAAATTAAAAAAAAAAAAGCGAATAGTAAACGTATTGAATACGGCTAGTGATGCCAAGTCTTAAAACCGACCGCGCCACTGCAAGACCACAGTGCGACGCGATGTGCGACGGGGGATTAGCGGCTGTCAAAGGTTGGCAGGCGTGTCGAGGGGAAGAAGTCGTGAGCGACCCACGTTCCCGATCTGCATGCGGCGGCGCACTTTTCGAAAACTTTTTTTTTTTTTTTTCATATCCCCCGAGCGATAGACGCGAGGCGGACGAGAGAACAGCGACTCGAGAAGGAATTCTGATGCAACCGATTACGGTTCCCGGAGAAAAAGACCACGGGAAACAGGCGGACGATGGCGGGAAAGAAAGGCAAAGAGGGGAGATTCCTGCGAACGCTCTCTACTTCGTGTCGTCTGCAACGCCATAGGAGGGGAATTTTTTTTTCTTTGTGGGTAATAAATGGAAATGGCGATAAAATTGAATCTAGATGCATCGTGTTAAAGCCTGGACTGGCAATAACACGACGTCACCCACAGAAACAGTAGAAGAGCAGATTCATTATTTCAAGGACTTTCATTTAAAACGTTATCAGGAAAAGTAGGGCCTATTTAGTTATTTGCATGACTAATTAAATAGTATTTACTGTGAATCATTAAACACTGATGTAATGTTCGTGTGCAACAAAACAAGGTAGTATGAATAAGTCATAAGTGTGAGTGGAGAACATCAGAAATGTGATTTTATAGATAAGATTTACGATAACTTAAAGACATGTTTTTTTATTTAAAAAGGGTTAAAAACAAGATGTACACAATGTAATTTTTTTCGCGGAGTGAGGTGAAGAATTCATTACATAAATTGCTAAATACAAATTCTCAACTTATATACAAATTATATGCTTACTATTCACTGCTAAATATTTACAAAGAAAATTAAATTAAAAATTGTATTTCGAGGAAATATCACATTTCCTCACGCACTCGTTATCACATGACGTTGTAAATGTGAGATTTGCAATGCAAAATTATTATATATCTCTGCTCGTATTCAATTTGTAATCCTCGACTTGGTAGTACATAGAGTCCACTGCTTCTCCACTCATTTCGCCGATTCTTGAGTCTCGGTTTCAGTCGTTATATATAATTACTAGCTGTCCCGTTGCGGCTTCGCCCGCGTGTACTAAAAAAAAGAGTAACTAACTTCTAAATACTTATTAATTGATTGTGTTATTATATTCCCTGTACATCTTTAATTTGCGAATTACCTTAAATCAGTTCGTATATATTTGCATAAGCAAACATTGAAGAATAGAGTATGTCGATTTCTCGTTAGGTAAAATTCATTATCTCCAAAAAAAATTTTTTTTTCAGCTTTTCACCCTCTTAAATTTCGATTTTCGAATAACCCTGAAATAACTTTTTAGATATTTACCTACGCAACTTTTCGAATCAGAGCATACTGATGTCTCATTAGGGTAGTGAGCTACCGTGGATGAATCGCAAATATGTTTTCCAGCTTTTCGTCCCTATTCAAACTTAGTAAAAAGTAAAATCATAACGAAAAGAGAAGTTAATTATAAAAACCACGAAACAATCACTAATTTCAAATAAAGAAAAACATCGATCAGCACACCAAGTTTGAAGTACGTAATGAAACAGAAAACATCCCCAAATGA
Organism: Medauroidea extradentata; assembly: GCA_003012365.1. Taxonomy (NCBI): domain Eukaryota; kingdom Metazoa; phylum Arthropoda; class Insecta; order Phasmatodea; family Phasmatidae; genus Medauroidea; species Medauroidea extradentata. Next base: position 6,495 of record PNEQ01103641.1, on the reverse strand, counting down.
TGTTCGGAAGCAAGATAGCTGTTAAATAATACAACAAATAATACAAACAGCTTTATTAAGTTCACTTCGCCGAGCGTAATTTAATTGCAGAACCTCTTCGTTTTTAATTCATATTTATTTCTCTATGATAATCAATAACTGTCGTTTGTAGAGCAAAAACATATCGACTGCAAATTTTGGTATTATTTCTCCGTAGTCAATATTCACTTTTCGGGCGTTCTGTAACATTTTACTACTTTTCACACCCGTAACTGTCGTATTTCGAAAAAAAAATCCTGAGTTATATTTTTAGATATTTACGTAAGCTTAATTTTAAAACAAAAACCACCTTGATATCTCAAATGGTTTGGGAGATACGGATGAGCACTTGGAAACACGTTTCATTTTTTTATATCCAGCTTTCAAGGACGAACATTGAAGAATCCTAAATTACTTTTTAGGTATTTACGTAAGCTTTATTTTAAAGCAAAAACCGCCTTGATATCTCAAATTGTTCAGAAGATACGGATGATTAATTGAAAACACGTAACATTTTTTTACCAGCTTTCAAGGACGAATTTTGAAAAATCCTAAAGCAACTTTTTAGACATTTACACAAACACAATTCTGATGCAAAGATCACCTCGATATCTTAAGTGGTTTAAACGAAATAGGGGATTTATTGAAAACACATTCAACGGCTTTTCATCCCCTTAATTTCCCAATTTAGAAAAATCGCACAATTATGAAAAATGCATTTTCTTATGCAATATTTTGAAGTACAAATATTAACAATATATCATCAGGTTAGAGAGTTGTCGAGAATTGTGCGAAAACACGTTTTGCCCCTTTTTACCCCCTAAGTATTAGATTTTCGAAAAATCCTTCCTAAGTGGGTGCCTACGCCGTGAGAGGAAGCTACGCTGAAAATTTGACGATTCTAGGTCCAGCGGTCAGGTCTGTGCGTTAATGAGTGAATGAACGAGTGAGTGGGGCACTTCATTTTATATATAATCTTCGCATTTATTAAATTCTGAGAAGAAAATACAATATTTGCGACTAAAGCGCAAACTTTAAACTGTTAAAAATGTCCGTGAATTTCAGGATAATTTTACGGAAAAGTCTGTTTAATTAACGGAAATATTGTTTTGTAACACAGTTGTACATAATTTTGTTTCATTAATGAAACGTATGTAAAACTGCGTGAAGAAACTAAAAAATAACCGTACACATTATTGTGCCTGCATCCTAATACAGACTCATAAATATGTGAGTTTTCATAAGTGGAGCTAGTTGCCTCCCATAAATTAACGGGCACTTCTGGGGAATTCTATACCAGCACTTCTCCGGAGAACAACTACAATTATTTTTAACAGTGCCACCCTATGTTTGTGAGAGTTTTTAGCAACTGTTATTTAGTACTCCTTAGTAACATACTAAAAAAGTCCACTGGCAATTGGTACCACTTCAAATAATCTCATGTTATAAATTTTAACGGAAATGTATCGTTAATAAACGGAAATAGCGTCCGTAAAAATTAAATACGGAAAGGTCTATTATAGTAAAAAGACACAACGGAATAATACGTAAAATGTCCATAAATCTGCGGACACTAGCACGGAAAAAAAATCGTAAATGTATGGGTTAGAGAGCTGTAAATATTACGGATATATTTTAATAACATCAACCGTAAATCTGCAAATCTATAGAAACGCAACTGTAGAATTAAAGACTATGGCTCAATTCCGTGTGATGAACTGTTTTACGGAAACTTCTATAGGATTAGGAAATAAGTTTCCGTGAATTCACGGAGATATCCTGAGGAATTTTTACCAGAAATTCCGTAAATGGGTGGAGAAAAAGTTTCACAGTGTTATTTACCTTCAGCTACAGCAAAAACATGGCAGCAGTTGAACTTTTAACATGAAAGGTCACAATAAGTTCGACAATATATTTTTTAACTTCTTAATTTTTCTGACTGATAGCAGTCTAAATATTCGTTAAAAAGTCAACTGCTATGCCTGTGCTGTAGCGCAAGGTACATATAATTTGCACTTAAATCGCAAATGTCACATTTTTGTTCTCGAAATTTCGTAAAACCGAAAAATAAAACGGTGCACTATGGCGAATGAAACCGAGCCTTGACGCTAAACCCTGATAACCGTAGCCTTGTTGCCTGCTGCAGACACTCCCAACTGTCATACGCCGACTCCCACTTTTTCACATACCGCCTCCTTTATAGTATGGGTGACCCCATCTAGATAGTTCTCCAAAAGCCTGGTAACCGAAGAAAGATGTTTCTAGATGGTATAAAATATGGTGCGAGATTATTTTGATGAGCACCGCGCATGCTGCCCTGGCAAGGTCATTTCAGATGACGCATCTTTTTCTCACCTTCCTCGCCAGAGTCCACGCGGGAGGAGATAAACGTTCTGCCCAGAGAAGGGCGATAGGATGTGAGAAGGTTGAGGAAGACTCGGGCAACCCAGCAGCTGGCTTGTATTACTGCCTTACAATTACGAGATCGAAATATTTTCTTGTATCAAGACAGTCATTACAACAAAAAAAAAAAAACATGAAAAATACAATTGCATTAAAATGCGGTGCAGAGAACCGCATACACATTTACACTCAAAAAAATACATAGCTAAAAATGCGAACAGAATGTATCCGTACACTCAAGAAACACGCCCAAAAACTGCATTAACTGCAAAACCACAGTATATTGGTTAAGTCGGTATGTACTGCAACAATTTTGTGTGCAGTTATAAAGTCAATCATAAACGTGTTTTCAATTTGTTCATAAAATGAATATAAGGAGAGTAATGCCATCTCGAAAACCGACTTTGAAATTGTGTTTATTTGAATATTAAATAAAAAAAAATACTTGGTATTAAAAGGTGTTAGCAGTCAACTGGTCACACCTCTCGCCTCCCACTTAGGCGATTTGGGTTCGAACCCCGGCGGGTTCGGTTCGAGATTTCTCGCATGTGAGAAACTTGGCGGACATTACTGTTAGCCGGCGGGTTTTCTCGAGGAACTCCCGTTTCCCCCGCCTCTCTCATTCCGTCACTTCTCCACACTTATCTCACCTCACATCATCAATTTCTCGGGCTTGCCGGCGACAGTCTTGCAATTCACTGGACATTAAGCAATTAAACACTGAACTGTGAAAAATGTATAAACAATAAAATATAGATTGATTTTTTATTTAAGGAAACTTGATTTCATGGGGGATTTTAAAGGTAGTGTTTCTCCCACTGAATTCACTCTGCGAAAGAAATTAAACCAATTTACGATTCACTTTTTATAGCCATCACCACAAATAATTAACACTGTTGATCATGACTCATCCTGTAGACTATTATGTTCCAAACAGGCCTATTAACTTGTAATTCGCTGAAGGCGAACGTGGCCTAAAATAACGTAATATATTTAACGAGTTGTTAATACTAATTTATAAAAAAAAATTGTACCCTATTATCAGATAAAGCTGTAGAGATATATAACACTTTTTTTTTTTTAGAAAGTTCTAAACAAATACTACCTCTTTAAGGTTTTAATAATAAGACAGTAAATATAAGTTCTATTAAAAGAAAAACAAATTTCGATGACGTTACATAAATTTGTATACCGGTTTAAGTGTATAAGCATTTAAATTAAAATATGTATAATGCCTTACGTTATTTAAGCTATAAAAGTAGCGAATATTAAAAAAAAAATTACCATTTCAAGTATGTTAGTGGCGGTTCTATTTCAAAATGGGCGGAGACGAAATTATGTAAAAAAAAAGTATAAATTTTGTCTCATTAAAATGAGGTAAATATACAGGTAATTTCTGATATTGGTGAAGCAATACATGTAATATTTAATTATTGCTCCAACAATGCATAGCAACTTGGCTCTGTAACACATTCAGTGGTGACCCTATGATTGAATTACATTATGTATACTGTTCACGCTCGTGTCTTTACGATTCTGCACCAACATAACTGGAAAAAAAAAAAAAAAAAAAAAAAAAAAAACTCATTTCCACAGTTTTCATCATAGATAAATATTTAGGATCTCGTAATAGTACATATTTGTGCAACATTCGTTACATGCTATACCATAGTAGACTCACACACACACACACACACACGCGGCAAGTAGTTTTCTGCACACTGCTTGGTGGCTTGGGCAAGCGGCCCCAAGGTAACTACGTTGAGAGTTTTGACGCATTTTACTATGGCACGAAATACTAACAGTGAATTCAAACCTTTACAAATTACATGCGAATTATTTTATCTTCCAATCATAGATCATGTAGCACACTTCGTACTTAAATTGTAAGTCAATAATCGAAAAACCCATTTTCCCCATTTTAATATTTTTCTCAAATACATAAAATCACTAAAGTTATTACAGAAAAGTTATATACTGGCATAATATGTGCATAATTCCCAAGTTTTACGACTAATTACTAACTACTAAACACAATTTCAGTGCAAAACGCGTATAAAGGATGCGGCACCTGATATGGGTGCCATTATCGTCATTCCCAGACCTTCTTCCTGTGCTATAACCGATATAAAAAGTTAACAGCAAGCTGTGGACTCGACAAGTTTGTAGCAAGCTTTATAAAGAGAGGCATTATACGACCGTAAGCCGACTCCTATCTGACCATAAGGATACCACTTGATCGCGTGCCCAGCTCTCGAAGCGAGTGGATTATACAACCCCCACCACGGCAATATCACGCAACGTCGAGTCTGGCCACGAGTCATTGATCTCCGGCTTGAGCACTTGTTCAACCCACGACTGCACACACAGATAACCTGAAACTATTCAGTTTAAAATATACCGGTTACTGAAAAATTGCATGTCAATATCTTGGGGGAACCATTCTTACATCTGGAGGAACAAAAAATGTTACATGAACATTGAATCGAAAACTGACTATTATTCTACTACTGAAATCATGACTAGAGATGACGGTTTATCGCGGGAAAACATGACTGTTTGCTGGGTTTTAACATAGGTTAAGAGAGCTTGGTAGATAATTAAGCCCTGAATACTTCAATTGAGATCTACATTTTTTGAAAGTCAATGTAGAAATATTATAAAACAACAAACCTTGATAATCATATTTGCCGACTTTATGAGCACATACTTATCCAGAATGTTGCATTTGTTAAGCGCAATCTCTTGTGCCGCTATTAAATGTACGAGATTTCGGCGTCAGAGATTGTTCTTCAGACATACTTGATCGAGAAAAACGTTTGCTAAGAAAGTTGGCAAAAACTATTGTCTAGGATTGCTGTTTTTTTTTTAATTGGCTTCGCGAAACCTACACTCTAAAAAAGAATTTGTAAATTTACCAGACGTACCTACAGGAGGGCTAAGAAAGTAGGTATGGTAGAACAGTTCCCCAAACATCCATGGTAGCACTCCTAAACCTTTTTATAAAACAGTCAAATGCATACTGAAGTTACCATACTTGTATTGTAACAACTGTAAAAGTTTGCATATTAACAAGACAGAAGTATGGTAACTGTCCCATACTGCGTCTGGGATAATAACTTCCTAAACATTTCAGGAAGTTTTTTACAGTGTACAGTTCTGCACTGAAGCTTTCAGCGCTGAGTTACATGCCACGCACTCTTTAAGTTTACCATAAGATCACTGGCATTTGCATGTACGTTGAGCTGTTACCCTTTTCGACAGAGCCAATGAGATTCCCGGTATTGAATACTTGGTGCCTGCTATTGGTCTGACGACAACTACGTTGTGTCAGACGTATATAACACAATCATTAATGCTGCAAGAAACTACAGCGTTTTCAAGGGTATATTGGCACAACAATTTTTCGCGATATATCTCATCTCTACTCATGACTAACAGTGCATGACATGCGGGTTGGATCACGTTACTGAAGAACGCTACATTGCACAATGCCTACCTTCCAGTTAAATACGACTCGCCTGGTATGAAGTTGCCAATAACAACTTAAGGAGGTTCACGTGGTAAAAATTCGTAATTTTATATTTGCTTGACATAGTGTTAGTTTCACAGACATTACTCGTGACTACATTTTCCACTTGTAGAAATTGTTTAGCTCCCATAGTTTTCACGTAGCCGCATGTCAAAGTCAGAATTTGCAAGTTACAAGAACATAGGTATAGCAAAAATCAAGTGACTTACTCGAATTAAATAATTTACACTGAAATTAGATACAATGGGCACTATGCTAAAATAACTTAAAAACACAGAATGGAATTCCTTTGTACTTTTAAAAACAAAATCCGAAAATGACGAAAATTTACCTCATCTACGGCAGTAGTATGAAAATGGCGGTCCGGGCGCAGCGGCTGGCGGCTGTGGTTGTGTGGTTGACCTTGACCTTTGACCCCCTGTAACCCGACGCCATCTTGTTTCCGGCCGCCATCTTGTTTCCGGCCGCCATCTTGTTTCCGGCCGCCATCTTGTTTCCGACCGCCATCTTTAATGACGTCAATTTCGAAAAAATTAAAAAAA
>PNEQ01103638.1:0-34228 GCA_003012365.1 Medauroidea extradentata | reverse complement strand
GTGATCCTCGAGTTGCCCACACACCTAGGCAACCCGAAGCGCTCGACCGTGGCTCTCGGGTTGCCCGTGCACGCCTATATATGTAACCTGGCTTGTACTGCCGTGGACCACGACTTGCACCTGCGTGCCTCGGCAACCGAGCTTGACCGTGATCCTCGAGTTGCCCCTACACGCCTAGGCATCCCAAAGCGCTCGACCGTGGCTCTCGGGTTGCCCGTGCATGCCTATGCAACCTGGCTTGTACTACCGTGGACCTCGACTCGTGCCCCTGCTTACGTATGAAACCCAGCAATCTTGAGTACCTTCTCCGAATCATCCCTGTGCTCCTAGAGGAGTTTATATTAAGTAACCAGCTAGAAGAGTTAAAGTGTTTCCTCAACCGCGTTACCAGGTTTTGTTGATCTCCAGGTTATGTCGTAACGCTTGGAAGCAAATCAGTATTTAAAATGTCGGGAATCCGAAAAACCCTGACATATTTGATACTTTTTTTAATGTTTTACAAAATGGAACGTCTACAAACATTATCTAACATAGTGCTTTCAGTTACACATTGTTGACGTTTAGTAATGTCTACTGCTTACATTTTCGCACCATTTGGCATGTTTAGTCTGTACCAGCAGCTTATTCGTCTCTCGAACAGAGTATCATGGTTAAATGTTGGTCCCTTAAACACCTTTATCAAGTTACTCCTTGCACAACTCTAGCTGAAGTATCCTACTCAGCCTACCTTCGTGATATAATAGCAACGCCTAAGGCAGACAGTCTCAACAAACAGAAAAGGAAATTACTCTATGAAACTTCTCAAAGTTCAACTCGAGGAAAAGTATTAATAGGACACACAGCCAATAGTCTGTCTCACATAAGAATTCCCTTTTATGACCATTCTCAATACTATAATTTGTACACATCTCTACAAGAAAACACTTTTGATTTTGATAAAGTACACAGTTTGAGAGCCAGCTGATTGTGTTTGTACAAAAATCCCTTGTGGTAGAGTAAAATACTGCTTATTCCATGGAAACAGGCGTAAAATAAATGCCAACACAACTGTCAAATACTGGAATTCTTATATGAGACAAACTTTATGTACAAACTCGCATTACTTTTGTTATTGCATCTCAGATCAATTGACACGGCTTGGACGAAAACTGGGCAGACCATTGGACTTAATCATATAGCCTGCCCACTGTGGCAGATAAAACTGAACAAGTCGACTCTAGTATTTCAGTCCCGGGATTTTCGCATGTCGGAATCATGCCGGACGACACCGCTGATTGGCGGATTTTCTCGGATGACTCCCTTTTCCCCTGTTTTTCTTATTCAGGTGGTTACCCGTTGTAGGACCTCATTCCTTACAATCCTTCGGAACATGTAGATGCCTACGGGCGCCTATAGTTATACTCTAGTTCTCGGGTATCCTTCCGATATTTACTGTGTAATCCAGCTTGATTCAGCTTGTATAGGCTGCATATAATTTCCTGTGAGTCATCATGCCTCCATATTTACGATTTTAAAAACAAATCTTACATGTAAATGTAATACATAGCGTAAACATTTCACTACTCTCAAAGCTTTACTTCTATAATCCCAATAAATACATTTTTTAAATTATTATGAGTGTTTGTCAGTGATCCAACTAGAAGACAATTACCACGCGAGATGTTTGCACTCTTTCCATGGAGACTGAATCGCAGTCAACCTCCCTCAGAACATCCTAAAAAAGTATCCCAGCAAATTGTGTTCTAGTATCTAGTAACCGCTCGTTTAAAACGATACAACGGCAAAAATATCTGCATTTTTTCTGCATAAATTGATATTATTGTACCCGCGCAGATTAAAATCCATTTAAGATTAAATACGTAAACGTACATAATTTTAAATATGTCATGTGTCCGGTAATTCGCTGATGCGGTATGTGCCACGAGACTGTAGTCATAACTATGCAGATAATTCTATTTCGTAAACATGTGTTCAGATCGTAGTTTTCGTGACAAAATGCAAACAAGTTTTGGGAAGCCATCATAGAAATTATAACGGTTGAACAGAGCTCGGTATTTCAACAAGCAAAACACATTTTCTCTCGGGTGCCGTTTTGTAGAGGCACACCTAGATGTAGATCCTTTTTGTATTCGCCGTGTAGTACACCCTTACTGTACAAGTGGTTAGTGATAAAGTTAGCACTAATAAAGACAATCAGCTCAAGAATAATAACTAAAATAATACTTATTTTGACTTCAAACGAAAATTTTGACGACGGTTCCTTCTACATATTTTCACTGTTATGTAAGTTGTATTGTTTCATTACTATACTATACATTATGGGATTGGGAAAAAGTTAAGAAGGGTTTCAAAATTGCCAATTTATTTCGAATCACCTATAATATCCCAGCACTACATATATTCCCACTACGTGACATATTATACACGACTGAGTCCCGCTAATTTTCACTACGTCTTACCACATGACTGTATATCGTAAGTTTATTACGATGGTTTTATTCCTGTCAGATTTTAATAACATTTTTATCAAAATAATTTGCCAGTCTCACTTTCACCACACAATTACGCGCGACAGCCAATTTGCGCGAATTTTCTTGAATTATGTATAAATGAACCACACTTAGGCTATATAATAAACTTGAGTATTTTGGGTATCGTATGAATAAATGATTTAAGTTCACGTCAACTTACAGTGATCCTCACATAGTAAAAGTTGGACTTATTTTTCACAGCTCGTTTACGAAGTAACTTAAAATACCTTTTTGGATTTTAACGTTAAATTATAAATTGTGTGCAGAAGTTAAAATTATTTTTCAAAGATGTTTTCGAATAATTTCATCTGTCGTGAATCACCTGTAAAGTGTCTTAAAAATAGAAGTGGTGAAATGTAATAACAATTTTTCCACCAAATATCAGAAAAAGTAGCTATCAAAATTCTGTTACATTACTAGATAATTGTTAACTCATTCAATTTAGTCCTTGTGGTTGAACGAACATTCAAAATAATTCCGATGTTGTCCTGACACCAATTAAATATGTTATGTTAACCGTGTTCAAGTGGGCAAAATTCTATTTTATATTTGTATCAAATACTGTTAGTTTTGTAGACTTTACTTGCGAGAAGAACATTTTTCTCCTACAAATAAAAATAATTTCAGCCACTTTACCCATAGTGGCATTTCGAAATTTTGTAAATTTTAATTTTATGCACATCACTAAAAACAATTACAAAACGCAACGAAATAGCTTGCATTTAAACTAAATACCACGGGCTACGACTTAGTGTACATATAAAGCCATTACAAAATGCTTTTTTATTTAAATATTTTTTGTAATATTTTTCTACTTTTAGCAATTTTTAAAAATATAAATTATTTTGTAATGGATTTTTATGTTCTTGAAGCCAAAAACCGTGACACTTTATTAAATGTAAATTACATAATTTCAAAATGTTTATAGGTTTCGCGGCGAGCATTAAGTAAAAACAAGCACATTTTGACTTTGAAATGACACTATGGGAAAACTCGATAAGCTATTTTTTTCTGTAAGAGGAGAATTTACTACCAAGTGACATCAATAAACTAACACTATTTCATTCACATATAAAATTAGGAATGTTTTACCACTTGAACACATTTAGTAAGAAACACGGTTCACTTTTTATTGGAATAACAAAGAAACCAACACAAAAAAAACTGTAATTGTTCTCTTTTAGTGTTTGTGCACAATTTTTAGAGTCTGACAAATGCATGAGGAAATAAATCACAGTACTAAGAAATACTATACGCTCATACAAATCTCAGTTATGAAATAATTTCATGACCCATACCTATTTCTGATGACATTCTTATCACTGGCCTTTTCAGAGATGTTTGTTCTGTTCTTGCTCTGATTTTTTCTTCTTTAGCCTTTAAGCTGACAGAGCACATGTGAGCTAAAATAACATTTTTTATTATCTTTACTCATTTTTACGTTGCTAACGTATGCCAAAGTTTATGTTTTTAACAGAGCGTAGAATATACGACACTCCATTAGCAGGGAAGAAACAATCCTGGCTTATGAAAGCTTTAAATCTACCACAGGAAATAAAATGTTTTTGTACATAGTCGCAATGAGAGGAAATCTGCGAATTTCCTTCGTCAGTGACTGCGTTGCCTTAGCACTGACCTCTGCAATCCTGAATATCAATTACGTTCTCTTTTAGAGCAACTTCTTATAAATTTATTTCTTTGGGATTATAAATTGAAATGAAATTCAAGATCATTTCCAGAATGTAACCATGAGGGCAATATTTAAATACAAAAGACAATTGACGGTTTACAAGAAAAAAAAAACGAATAACTTAGTAGGTAGTAAACAAGTTACTGCTGCACCAGATAGGGCCTATGTTGAATACGCACTTCATACTCAAAAACATATATCACAGCAACCGTCATGGTTTAATGAGAACTTCTGAAAAGCAAATAATTTTAAAGTTACAAACTATTTATATTTTAAGCCAAAAAGTGAGGCCCCGTTGAATGTGAGACCAGGGGCAAATGCCCCTTTCACCACCACCCCACGCCTTACTTCTCATCGAGTTAACCCTGCCCGTGATATGCAAAATGTTGAAAACACCTACATCAAAAACTTAACTGTATACGCTAACAATAACACAGTACATTACGGATAAAACAGTTTTTTTTTCGTATACACATGTAGCCTTGCATTTATGAGCGAGTCCAAGGCTTAGCTTTTAAGAGGATTGATCCCAATCGCCGTGTATTCATCGTTTCTTACTCAGCAACTTCTGTTCCATTGCATACATGAAATTTTTTGATACACTGGGGCGTATATAAACTTAACTGATTTTCTGAAATTGTTAAAACCTCAGCAATTCCTTTCGGCAATTCGGTAACAAAAAAAGTAATAAACCTACACCTGCGACTCCAGTGGCCACAAATGAAACAAAAAAAGCAGAACGCATGGAGTCTAGGAAATGAAAGAAACGATACATTATTCCCTGTGAACTTGCAAAGCTTAAAAAAAAAACCTTATATTCCTTGATTTATAAAAGATACCATAAAAATAACCTGAGAAGTATCAATTCCCCTTCTGTCAAACGTTCAAGTTAATGGTAATAATTTGTTTTATCAGTCAGTTATGGGTGTTGTTCGATATTAATGTTTGTTTAGCAGGGACGGAATAAACTCCGGAGTCCTGCGACGCGGTCTGACACGATTTTCGTAAGCGAAACTCCTGTGTAATGTTGCCAGGGATCGAACCCGTACCGCCACGGTTGAAGGCAAGCAAAATGATCAAGCGGGTGGAGTTATGCTGAAGAGAACCAATCCCCAAAGTAATTTATTTTGAAATAACCATACTAAGTAGTAAGAAGTATATATATGAAAAATAAGAAATATTAAATCATTATTTTTGAATAAAAAAAGAAGCCAATATAAAGTGGTTTCTACAAGGTTTATGTGGCCACAGTGAACTTTGGCCTTGAATATCTCAACTACAGTAATGTGTGAATTGGTTCCCTTTTGTATTACTCCACCCAATTGGCCACGGATACCCCTGAGGATGTTGTGCCAGGCGTGTTGCGTACCCTCACAGGCGTTGGTTAAGGTTCTTATCCAGGTAGGCTGCGTTGATGTATGTGAGGCACAAAACCGATGGAGCGTTAAGAGTGACGTCAATCGGCCTATGCAATGTATTATCGCCTCTACACGCAAACCCAGCAACTGGCGCACAGAGCGTTTCTATTATTCATTTTCCTATGGAACTTTAAGTGGTGACCGCATTATTTTGTTTATGATACTTATGGTTCAAATTTCAGAGCTAATTTCCATTATTGTGTTTTTCGAATACAGTTAGAATTTTCCTAGGTACGACGGTTTAAAAAAAAATGTGTTTTAAGCCATTTTGAGGGTCTTAAAAATCGTGTTTACAATAAGCGATCCTAATTTTTAAACTGATAGAAACATTGTTTGAAGTAGTTTTTTTTTTCGTCGATGTCAAAATCACTCGTATCATGAATATATTCTATACGGTCGTTATCTCTTTGATAGTAGCTTCACCAATTATAACTCTGATTGTAATAGTCAGTAATTAAGAATCATAACGCACTATCAATTTATATGGCCCATCTGATCCAACAAACCATTGAATTCTTGTATTTTCTAATTACATTACAACTTACAGATATTTACGTGATTTTTATAGAAGACAAATTCTTTCGCATGAAGTTTGAATGTTCAGAAGAGCCTATTGTACCGTGTTTGACAAAATAGGTTAATGGATAATTAGTACGTGAATATGTTAATTAATTGGCGATTGTTTTGGTTATAAGTAATTTTCTTATGACAAAAATGTAAACATTAAAAATTTTAGACTTAAAATATTTGTGAACATTCTGTTTTGAAGGTTTAATTTTATGTATGGGATGAAGCCTCAGCAATGAAAACTCCTATGCTACTATAATGCTTCTGAAAATGTCTGCAAGGAGAAACTCGTTTAACTGAATAAACATGTAGTCACACATACCTGTGTAATAAATAAATTATTTTAACTCTTATGAATATGTAATAACAGAACTCGGTAATTTTTCGTATAATAACTTAGATCTGCACAACTGCAATTTTTAAAAATTTTGAATCGTTTTTGATAACCTTAAAAGAGATGCAACCAAAAAATTACCAAAAATTTGTTTACATGTTTGACCACTGTGCATAAGGAAAGAAACGATCATTAATACAAGAAAATGTATAACAGCTGGAGAAAATACGAGGAAAGAAAATAACCATATCTCTAAATGCGAGGTGTTGTGTTGGTCCGAGGTGTAGGTGCGGCGCAGCGGTGTGATAAGGACCATCTAGGCCAGAGATTCGTATTCAACATAGCCTCTACGCACAAGGCACTGAGCTGGTGTACAATCTTTCTGCTGTCGGCCAACTTCAGTATTTTTCAGAAAAATGACCTTATAATTTGTTGAAATGGTTACAAAGATAATAAATACCTGCGCGTTCCTTTCTTTCTTTAAATGTCATGCCACGGAATTTACCTGCTTTAGGTGACTATATACCGGTTGAAATTTCCCTCGTTTAATGCGCGGAGACAGGCGAGCAATAAGGTTCAGCTTGCCGCACTCGACAGTAGCTGCTTCGCTTCTATTCGCGACACGCCAAACTGGCGTAAAGAGTTTTTGTTTTACTCTTTCTTGCTGTAGGAGTTTAAGCGGCGACACTACAATTTCATTTATGGTAAGTGTGTAATTGAGTGCAACACATGCTTCCAACTATCCGTCTTACGAATCAGGGGGTATTGTTGTACTGTCCTTATAGCAGTCTTAAATAATAGCAGTTTTTTGACATTTTAAAGTGTCCTTAAATTAAGTTTCTAATATCCGTGATACATTTTTAAAACGATAGAAGCATACCTCCAACAGTTTGCTTTTTCGTAGATAAACATACTGAGAGTAAGTTTAGTGGTTTTGCAGAGAAAAGAATAAACGTGACACGCTACAAAACGGTTCACGTGGGAGGTATGCAGGCCTCTTAAGACCACGACATCATATTTATGCTGATTTTAGAAATGTTATTTCGAAGTCCTTAAAGGTAGCAAAAAATGTAAGACTGCAACATATATATACATACGTTAAAAATAGTTTTTTAATATGTAACCTATTTTTTAAGAACAAATGAACGCATCGTGTCATATAACTTATTGTTTCGAAAAAAATAGGCATTAATTAAATCAATTTTAAGAGCAACATTGTGAAGAAACTATGGTATCTGGTCTTAATTTTTAATTTTTTATCAAACTAAATTTGCAATAACATCATAAAATAAGAGTTCGTTGCCATAAAATTATGGTAAAAACTCTCGTCTTGTCAATTTTCGTCTTCATGATATGAACGTTAGAGAAACCAGCAAATACAAACCTGAAAATACAAACAAGACTATTATGTTTAAATTTTGTAATAAACACTACACGAAAGTTAATGCTTTGGTTTTGACAGCACTTCGATGGTGATTAAATGTTTTGCATAAAACTCGCAACAAAAGTAACATGATGACAATCTGTGAAAAAATAAAGTAACACGTGTGGTTCCGAATCAGTCAAAGTCAGCGGTAAAAAAAAACGGGAGCCCTGTCGAAATTAGATAGTTTTATTTGGGTCGGCACGTCTGCCAGACAGGAGGACGCAGATAAGGCGAAGCGCTGGCGAACTGAAAATGGAAAAAGAAATCCGAACTAAAAGGGAAGAAAGCAAAGGAAGAAGGAGTGAAGCAAAAGTCTTAGGCTGCGCTTCGTTGCAGGAGCCAGAGACCGGCTGACGACTAAATAATGCACCAGATAACAGATTCGTCTGGTTTCGGTTTGACGGCACGAATCTTCTCCGGGAAAAAAAAATCTCTGAGTCATCAAATTTTCAGTAGTAAAGACCAGTAATGAGGATATCTGATAAAAGTTTCACGCAAAGGTGAGGGAAAAGAAGCAAACAGAGACAGGGATGAAGGAAAGCTGCTTTCTTTTTTTTTTTACTCCGTGTGTTGCGTCTGTAGATCAGGAGTGCATAAATACAGGTGCCGCAAAAATGTTCTGTAAAGTAGTTGTGGTGTGCGCGTTAAGTAGATGATTAGCTTGTATGTAGGATTCTGGCATCGGATGCAACTAAATCTAAAGAAAAAATTAACTTGACAAAACAGTACATAATATTCCAACGTGATTTTTTTCTTATACGCTGTATTTTTTGTTTGAGTAAATTATTAACTTTTTTGAAACCACTGAAACAGGTAACTATGACTGATGACGGGAACAGATTCCAGTTCCCGAAACGTCGTTTATACTGACTGTTTGGAAAACTACTGTGTTTTGTTTCGTTTCATCATTTGTGTCGTTTGTTGTTTTTCTGTTTGTGCCCGACATATTTGTGTTTTGTTTAGTCTCATCGTTGTTTTGTTGTATTTCTGCTTGTGTTTTTGTCTCGTCTCATCGTTGTGTCCCATGTCAACTTAGCTTTTTTCATATTCTTGTTATTTTCTTTTTATTTTCTGTTTGTTCCTTGTTTTTATCTGACCAGATTTCCAGTTTTGGAATTTCATGTTGTGTATGTATCCTGATGACTAAAGCATACTCTGCTTATTTATGTTTTCTTGTATTATTTTTTAGTTTCCTTTTGACAGTCATATATTTCGCAATGGAGTATGTCCAAGTAAATATATCTAGTCAATTTAATTTATGACTTCTAGCAGTAAATATTTTTTACTATGGAGTTGAATTAAGTATAATTTTTTTGGCATAGTCAGGCCCTCATAAATAGACAATTCTATTCAATCGACAATACTTGAATACATTAAATATTGGAATGAACGTTTACATAATTTAGCATTAAATCATAAGCCATTATTAAAATTTTAATCAATGATAACCTATTTTTGCTACAATATGAGTTTTGGAAACGATGAATGAGAAGTATAGAGGTTTGAATACACAAGTATATTAAATTTTATACTAGTGTATAATACGTGTTAAGTTCTTGTGTCGCAACGCAAGCAAATAAATCTCTATATATCTGGCATTTAAAAAAATACCGGAATTTCATTCGAAACCTGGTAGGTTCTGCACGGATATTTTATATATATAGTTAATGCCATATTTTTTTTATAAAATTTGTCACAAACATTTGCAATTATTTTTGTAGTATAATTTAATCAATGATTTCCGTTATATTTGAGCCTATTAGACAGCATAAATATCATTGTTCTTTAATTTACAAAAAAATGTTTTCTTTTCGTACGAACGAAATTAAAGTTACAATGTGTTTCCTAGAATCATGTTAATATCAATATTTGAGAATTATCTTGAATTTAAAATTAACTTAGCTAAACTAAACTACTTAAAATTCACACCAAAAACTCTTATTGGTAGCATAGTGGCTTTTATCACAATAACTAATAAAGTGCGTTTGATTTTTTTAAACTTGTTTAAAATAAAAACAATTATCACTGTTGGCTTAGTATTTTAATTCGTAAAAACTTTTCCTCACGTGATAATAAAGTTGCATTGAGTATGTAGTAACGATATTTTTGGCGCAAATTATTTAAGTAAACTTTCCTTGAAATAATAAAAAAATTTGTGTTAAAATGTGGTAAAATGTGTTATGATACGTAAATTGTTATAGGTTGCTTTTGAAATGAACACCATTATTTGATACGATATTTTAAACTGCCGTGCAATGGGAGTGCGTGACTGGATTTAGGTTTTTTGGGCATAATCTATTGCTATGCAAAAGTCTGTCAAAGAAGATTTTAGAGAATAGGAAACACTTTTTATCTGCTTGTCCTTTAGTGGTTCCTTCTTTAATTTTTTTTATTTAGCTGTAGTTGTATTTGACCCGAGTCAATTTATGAAATGTTATGCTCAGTTTGTATACTGTTGTCTAAAGCATGCCCTACTTATTTGTGGTTTCTTATTGTCTGTAGTTTCCTTTGACAGACATCTGTATACAAATGGAGTATGTCCGAAAAACTAAATCCAAGTAAGATAAGGTAATTTGGCTTTACGTCTCATCGACAGCGAGAGCATTATAGACGACACACAACTTGGTATAATGTCAGCAGCTGAGAGAGAAGTCGGCTACGGCCTTTGTTAAAGAACCATCTCAGAATACGCTTGGAGCGATTTCGCGAAGCCATGGAAAACTAAAATAAGGATGGCCGGAGGCGGGGATTGAACCACCACCCCCTGTAGATAGAAAGCTGTCGCACAGGCTGCGTGACGTCACTAGAGCTAGTCCTGCTACCGTTTCGGCCTCTGCAGAGTGCAGTGTAAAGACTCATGTTTTACTAAATATTTACTGGACTTGAATACATTTCTACATCGTTTAGGCGTTAAGCCATGTTCGTTAGTATTATTATGAAAGCAAAATTATGTATGCAATTAAGATAAAATATTTGAAAACTGAAACGGAGTGATATAAGTTTTAATATTCTAAATTATACTGGCTGATAGTTATACAATGGAATTATTTTGATTTAGTACTGTAAATTGTGTTATTCAAACCACTTAATATCCTTCCAAAGAGAATTTATACGCGTCGTACTTTACTTATGATATAATTCAATGTACACATTTTACATTACACCTCAGTATGACGAAGGATAATGTTACGTAAATGTTAAGTATCGAAGCACTTAAAATACAAATACAAAAATTAAAATTTAGTCTGCTTAATTGTTCCAGTTAACAATAGTTGCTAAATTAAGTAAAGAAAAAAATATTCTTAAATTATTCTGTACAGATAATACACATTGTATTCGCTATGTTGCTACCACTTCAGATGCATCAGAAGATATTTATTGCATCAAAATGCCACTATAAAATTTTGAAAAATTACAATTTTAACGTTTAACAGTATCTTTGTACGCACATAAACACTGTTAAATATGATAAAGTCAAATATAAAATTCTCACTGTCACTGAAGAAGATTAATAAAAACATGCTACACAAAAATTTTGTCATTAGATTTTAAGAACTCAAGTACGTTTTTATCTAAATAAGTTAATAAAAAAAATTAACATTTTCTCAATCAGTAATAATATTAATCAAATATTGACAATTTAAATATATTTCATCGTAAGGTCTTTTACTTAAATGTAATTCTCATTTAGTCTTGTTTCATTACTGAGTTTCAACCGAGAATAACAAGTAGATTAAGAAGAAAACACTACTGCTTTAAATTCAGTATTTAAATCATAATTATTTCATACACACTGTATGTAGTGTTCAACTTTTGTTCCAAACTTGTTCGGTTTATTGCTTTCTAGTTAACGCATTCTGTGTTGGAGTTTTTTTTTATATCATTGATGTGTATGAGATTTTATCTTCAGATTTCGATTTTTCATGTTTCCGAATACTTTCTACTTAATTCCTAAGATAGTTAAGAGATTATGGTTCCAATTACCACGTACTCTGTTGTGTCTGCACAACAGTTTATCTGTTGTCATTCGACGAAATATTATTGGAATGTAAGGTATCAGTATAGAAAAATTTAATTCTGCAGAAAAATAAAATGTTCCCAGAGTTCTATATTTTAATGGTAAATTATGTTGACGAAATTTTATACTGTGATACAATATTATATAAAAAATAATAATTTAATGGCAGTACCAAATTAATGGAAAACAATTCTTAAAAAAAAAAAAAACTTTGTAATATTATTGACTCTGTTGTTCGTGGCGAACAAATTACCTGCGGAAGGTGGTGGGGAAGGAAATAATATTTGAATTCAGCTTTAGTGTTTTTTAAGATGGAAACCACGTTTGGGAGAATTATAGACTTCGGGAAAATTGATTTCAGCTAGTGCCTAACTTGTATTACTGAAATTAAATTAACTTAAGAAATCATTTTGAAATTTGAAATTATTTTGCTGCAAGTATAAAGACATAATATTAATTAAATAATTAACTTTTATGATACTATGAAATTCGAAATAATTTTGATTCCTGCATAAAGACATAGGCTAATTAACAACATTACCATACAAGCTACAGCACAGTTATGATGTGAAATGCTGAAATTATTTCCAACGCTATAATTTTTAGCTAAAATTTCAATATGTTGTTTTGTACACTCGTCAAATCTAATAAAGTATAAGAATATACAACTTACATAATGTATTTTTGTAAAAAAATATACGCGTCTTCAGTGGCAATAAGATAACACTGCCAACATATTTCTGTATACTGAAATATGAATGTCTGGCGCAAACATATTCATATTGTATTTTAATACTATTTTTATCGTCGCATAATCTCCTGCTGTTAACAGAGGTCATATGAAGTACACGAGTGTGTTTTTACCGTGTTTTGTTAACTCGCCTTCTTGTCTGACTGTTCAGTACACATTGTGCAATAGATTTTAAATTTACTTTCCGATGAACTATAAGAGACTTGAAACTTTAAACATACTTGTAGCTCACAGCTGGATGACAGTGCAATATCAACTCACTTTCGTGTGTTTGTCTGCCCAGTATAAATTTCATGTGTTTGAAATCGATTAAAAAATAATATAAACAAGACTAAAAATCAGAAATTAATTATTTAAATAAATAATAGTCATTTATATACTATGCCTACATGTTTTAAAACGGACTAAAAAGAATTAACCAATTCCTCCCGAGAATATACTTGTATGACTTGAAACTAAAATCGTGGTGCGAATGCAATAGAATGTAGCTAGTAGACGTCGTTGAGAAAACGCATACAACTGTTAATATGATTTGTAGTGCATTGATATTGTTAGTGACTTACGTGAACTACAGTATTTATCTATTACATGCGCCCCACGTTTTTTGTTTCAAATCTTACAAGTATTTACATAGGAGAAATTATTTTATACACTTTAGTTTGTTTTAAAAACTTGGTATATTATTTTATAATTTAAATAATAATTTGATTTAGGAATAGTAATGAAACAGGCACTTATATGAACATATTAGTATTCTTATATGGTACAAATAAGTGCGCTCTGTACCTAAAATCTCGTAATTTTATAACTGTACCAAAAAACTATCCAATGCTTACACATTACATTAATAGCAATTTCCCACTAATAAAATATTTTTCTCTCCCATAGATTTTGTACAAGCGCAGGTCAAGGCAGCGATATTACTGTTTTCGCTGCTTACCCTATGAAAACTAAGATACAAATGAAAAGTAAATGTATTAAGCCCAAATGGTATCGCTGTAATTTAACGTAAACATTACTTGTACTTAATAAATAATTACAAAATATTAACCTGTATCATTTTAAGATACTTTTTACATGAAATAGGAAACGTGTCATTATGTGGCTTAGTACATTTACTTTCACCCACAATAATTTCATTCGGTTCATTTGAATAATTTCAACTTTGGGTATAAGTAATCGCTACTTTGACATATACTTGTATGGAAACTATGGCACCAAAAAATATTTGATTTGTATAAAATTACTATTAAGGTGGTGTGTAAGGGTTGGGCAGTGTTTGGTACAATTATAAAATTACTTTAGGTACTTGAAATATATGCTGATGATGAAAAAAAATACATACATATTTTAACATCTTATCTAAGTTACCGAATGAGGTAAATATGAAAAACATAACGGATTGATACAATATTGCAACCGAGATTATTCCGAGAAAACCTACTTGGTGGACGACATCGGCAACATTTCCAACAGGCAATAACAGTAGAATACCATAAATCGAACCCGGATCACAAGTCTGTTAAGCACTACACTTTTTTAGCCCTAGCATACACTGATAAATATATTAAACTGAAGTCAAAATTTTATTTTCGTACATCTGCATTATGTAAACCATTTATTTGTTTCTGTTTATACTACTAAAGAAGTCAGACCTGTTATTTCTTCGATTGTTTATTCAAGTTAAACAGCCTAGAATTTCGTGAGTTTCGTGTTTGAATAAACTAATTTACAGTACAAAAAAAAATATTTTTACGTCGTAGTATACTCGTGGCTATATCTATTACGTACTGGTTGCTATGAGTTTATTTTTTTTCAGAATTAATTGTTTACTTATTTTAAAATTGCCATTAATAATATGGAACGTATGGTTTTTAAATATCGAAGCAGAATTTTGATGCTCTTCGTGAACCGTTTATTTTGAATGCGCACAACTTCTAGAATACAGTATGCTGTAGGTAATCTGAAAAGCATTTATGGAATTTTGCGTTTAGATTCTGTCAATGGTGAACACTATGCCAATATCCATAAAAATGGAATTTCCGTAATGTTATACACCTATATATTTACCCTGTAATTAGTTGTTCGTAGGCTGGAAATCTTGCAGATGAATCGTAGCTACCCACTTCTAAAACGAGAAAACTTTCAAACGTTGTCATAATTCCCACAACACTTCGGTACACAAAATGCATAATTCAAAAATTATCCACTATTACACTATCATGAAACGTTGACCTCACAGATATCTCAACCACCCGCCACCGCTGTTGGAAAAGAACTAACTTGAACAGTGAGTGGATGGAATGCAGAACCGTTGACAAAGGCAAGGGATGGGCCAGCCGGCTGGACGTAGTCGGACTACCTGATGTGACGTCACAGGCCCTTGGGTTGGGAGTGCAGAGGCTTTCTATCTACAGGGGGTGGTGATTGAACCCGAGTCCTCCAGAATGCGAGTCCAAGGTGTTACCGCTGCACAGCCTCACAGTTACCACATCCAGACATCAGTAATAGAGATTACCATAAAATATTTAAGGGCGTGGTTCACCTCAGTTTTCAACATCTTTTTTAATTTTTATATTTGTACGAGATATTTTTTTTCCTATTTTACATGTAAATTGAGACTAAATCTTCCTCTTAGGAAATGTTTTTATCTCTCATAGTTTTTGCGTAATGAATCGTAAACGTTTACATTTTTTAATTTTCATTTCTAAATTCAGCATTTTTTATTAAATATAAAAAATGTTATCTTTTGTTTTTATGTCAAATTATAGCCTACAACATTGTTATACACTGTGAATTTGTTCGTTTTGGCATGTCAGTTGGTTTTAGTTGCGTACATAAAACCGTAAAGTGGAAATGTTGACGTTGACGACTCATTACGCAAAAACTATGAGAGATACACAAATTTCCTAAGAGGAAGATTTAATCACAATTTATATCTAAAATAAGGGGAAACAATATGGTTCAAATATAAAAAAAGACGTTGAAAACTGAGGTGACGTGCCCTTAATGTTGGTATTTTAAGTAGAAGGACGTAGTCACCCCGGCAGTGTGGACCAGCAAGCAACAGAAGATCTTAGATTGTATGACCGGACCTAGATTCAAGACGGCGCTGACATCTGAGCGAGGGGCGCCAGGGAAAGACGCTGGTGCCGCAGAGAGAGACGCCCTTCAGCTTGGCGGTGCCCGCCGACAATCGGTTTGCGTCCATTTGTAGGTAGGCGGCAGAGGGATTGCAGCTAATCGGATTGTTAACTCGGCCGTGGGGAGGAAGGCGGATGGTCCTGAGAGAGAGGCTGTGAGGAGATGGGGAAGGCTGAGTCGTTTCATCTTGCCGCTAAACCGATCCGGTGTCCGGGGAAGAGCCCACTCCTGCCGTGGGGACAGGAAGACACGGAGGAGATTAGTCGTGAGATTCACACCACACCGTCGGAGGAAAGAAGAGCGAAGTCCGCCCCTGATTACGCTCAGCTCCTCCGTGCTTCTGCCCCGCCTTGCGTATTAAAAACAACAACAAAAAAAACCCACGCCTAATAATGCATGGCGGGGAAAGCGGTAAGCCTCAAAGACTAATGACAGGAAACTGTCCGGAATGTAGTAGCAAGGAGATCTGTCCTCCCATGATGCTTCATCTCCGCCGCATCTCCTGCGACACAGTCTGCCTCGGATTTTGGTGGACCCTGACAACAAGGTACGTTCATGCTATTGAACATTTGTAATGGTGGTTGTGGATTTAGAGTTTGAGGAGGTGGGGGGAACAGGACACCTAAAACAGTACTGTTTATAGTTAATAAAACTACTTTTGAGATAATCACAATAGATGATATTAATTTGCAGCCGTATAGAATGTATGTGTATTAATGGGACTTCTTGATTTTTTTTTCCTTCAGACGTACTATTTCGTTAACATGTTTAGTACAAATAGTAATAATGGTTTGTGGCTGGAGATTCAAACCTTTCATTGTCTTGTCAGTTAAATATATCACATTCCAAGTGCAAAACTACCACCTTAATGATTTTGGGGGTGTTGCTATAATAATTTCAAAGAAAAGGTGTCAGCTCAAAATACAGCTGTATTGGTTTATCATTATCTCTCAAGTCGGAATGAAAAAGTACATTTACCATATAAATGTGGCATGTTGTAAAACAATTTTAACCAAGTGCAACGTTTCTAGGTGTGATATGTTGTGTCATATCTTTAAGAATGGAAAACTCTCACATCTCAACGTGTGGCAGTTTTAGATAATAGAGCTGCAGCATTATTACGAACAGACTGCGAGAAATAGGACCATGGTGTATAATGACGCGGTGTCTCAGCAATCTTAAAAAATGCGAAAATAAAAAACAAAGCAAAAGTGAAGCATCTCAAATAACAGTGAAAATACTAGGAATTATAGTTTTTCACAGTGCAAGAGGCCACTCTTTGAAATTAAAAATGAATGTATCTCAAATTCGACAGTTTTATTACAAATGTGGCGGTATTATTTTTGGTGTGTGATTTTGTCATGCAAAAGTTGTGTGTTGTATCGGCTAGCTGGTAAAAACAAATACACTGCCCCTATATCAAGGGGAAACCTGTGAAAATACAGGCTCGTTTTAGTGCATAGATACAAGCGAGGATACCCTAGCACTTTAGAAACTAATCTTGTGGGCTAGTACTGCCTGTATGTTGACAGTTAGCAAACGATACCACGCTTAAATACTTTCAGTGATATTAACACTGTCATTGATATTGAATGTCAATTATGAATGTCATGTCACCTTTAATATTCGCGTTTTAGAGTGAGTGATAGTCACAATCGTGAATGTTTGTATTTTGTATTATAACTTCTCTTCTGGGAAAATTTTTGGAACTTTAACCTAACTACGGAATAGAATAGCCTATCCGACAGGATGGGAAACGGCGTGCAATAACATATTTTTCATTTGAAGTGTTAAAGCTAAGTTAGTTTAATGTGTGACTTTTTGGGGATTAAATCAGAGTACAGTGACGTAGACGCCGTAAATATATTTTTGTCCTTACTGTTGTTACAGATCGAATCGCAGTTCAAAAATACCTATTATTTCTTAACTGCTATTAGGTCTGTAACAAAAGTAACAGAAAATAAATATTTATGGTGTCTAAAATTCTATCAATATATATTCTATTCCGTTGTTAGGTTATTAACGTTCAAATAATTTCCCTAGAAGAAACGTTATGAAACAAAATACAAAAATTCAAGATGATAACTATTACTCTAATGCTCTAAACATGTACTAAAATTCCACCACGTGTTCCCGCCTTCGGTCAGGGTCACAATGTGAATGAGAGACGGCCGGGGTGAAGGTTGGGCCAATTGCTCGAGCAGCCACGCCTGCCACACGTCCGGTCCGAAGAATGGATTAAGTAAGGGTGAGATATGTGTGGAGCAGCGACGGAACGACAAAACCTGCCGGCCAGCGGCAACGTCCGCCACGTTTCTTACATGCGGAAAAACGAACTCGCCTGAGATCGAGCCCGGATCGCCTAGTTGAGAGGTGAAAGATCTGAACCCTCGACCACCACGGCTACTGGAATTTCCAGGTGCTTGTCGCCAAACACGGGTTCCTAACATTGAACGTTACATCGATATTAAGCGAAGCCAATGGAAATCTTGAACCCTTATGTTTTATAGGTCTGCAATTGTAAAAATTGGGTGGTGGTTTTAAGGATCGGAAGGGGAAGAGGGGGCAATTTTGTCGGCTCAAGTACATTGTTGAAGTGCATGAATAAAATTATGTTCTATTACATATGGGGTAAAATTGTTTTTCTATGAACTATCGGCAACGAATGAATGTCATAGGAAACTTTGCACCTGATTTTCTGCGAGTTGTCTAACTTGCTCAAATAAAGCCCTTTTTAAGCTACTATTATCTATGAAGGATTGACTTATGAGATCGTGCCTCTGTCTGTATGTACCGCACTAATAACCCGTAAGCTGAATTACATCAAACTGAATTCACATATACAACTTAATAACCTGACTTGAGTTTTGTATATTTAGTTCATCCTGTGTTCATATTTTGAAAACTGCGGCCATGTTAATATTTTTGTCATAATATAGCATAGCTAAGGAATTTTTTGTCGAATTTCGTCAAACTTGGTACACATAGACTTATTATTAAGAAGCCAAAAATTTTATTTAATTTTCTTCATTTCGTGTTCATACTTTCAAACTAGCAGGCATTTGAACACTTTTTCGAACACACACTAATATAAGAGGAACAATTTTTCAGAATTAAATTAAAAACCGATACACATATAGTACCAGTACGTATAAAGTTGACTTGACTTTTATGTTTTTCTTCATACTATACATATACTCGAAATGGAGGCCGCTCTAAAATATTTCAATCATACGAGATATCTAAGAAGTTATTGTTCAGAAATACTTCATACTCGGCACACATAAGGTGACTTTGCTTATATGTATCTGTTCATTCCATGTTCGTATTTTCTTAATGCCTGTCATTTGAACATTTTATCATAACACGAGATATCTAAGGAACTATTTTTCAGAATTTACTCAAACTCAGTAATCATATAGTACTTAGTGGCGGATTTTGAAAATGTACTTATTACATTAAATATCTAAATAACCAGTTTATACGACTTTTATCTAACTGGGTACGTACGTAGTAACTAGTACAGCGATTTAAATTTTATGTGTTTTGTTCATACCGTATTTAGCTGTTATAAGCTTTTGCCCTTCGAATTATTTTTTTATCGCCTGTAATATCTGAGGACCATTTTCCAACGGTTACAAAGTTACACAGTACACATTTAGTGATAAGTAAGGTAACGTAATAGAAAGTTTATGTTGTGCTTTTAGTAAAATTTTACGGCATGAATACATATTTTTAATACATGATTGTCAACATTGACTTTTTAGTGGTCCTGTTGTTCTTGACAATGTCAAGAACAGCAAGGACCACTAAATGTTAATGTAACACGTATAAACTTTACTAACCAACTTTGTTTTAACTAATCTACATGACTGTAGGTCCACCATGTAAAAGGATAGCAAAGCACGAAAATAAATTAACATATTATTTAATGTTTCTAGATGCACAAAAACGATTTTAACTTCTAGGGCAAATTTCAAATCACGTTGAGGAATATAAACATATTAGTTATGCTGTTAACTTCTTGTTGTTATTGAAATTTAGATATTAGTTACAATAGAAACGTAATCTTGAAGACAATTGTAGTTGTATCCATCTTTAACGGAGTGCCAAAATTTCATTTGTTACATAAACTTCTTTAGTCTCGATTTTCCTTCGAGTTGCCATATAAAACAACCGGAAGTATATTCGTCCTCTTAAGTAACAGTTTCAAGAATATTTAGCTATATTATGACACTTATTTTAATGTAGTCCTGGTACGAACAGTCGGACTGTAAAAATACTACACTTGCGCTTATAATGATTCCGCGGTGTAACCAGAATGAAACAAAATACAATTCACATGGCCTTCATGCCGTGATAATGATCACGGTTATGTAGGTTGTATAGAAATGTCTGCCTCGGAACTGCATTTTAGTAATATTTAATGGCGCGGTTCACCTCAGTTTGCAACGTTGTTTTTATTATTATATTTGTACCAGATATTTGTTTTATTTTAGATATATATTGTGATTAATTCTTCCTCTTGGGAAATTTGTGTATCTCTCATAGTTTTTGCGTAATGAGTATTAAACGTCAAAATTTGCACTTTACGGTTTTATGTACGCCACTACAACCAACTGACATACCAAACCGAAAAATTCACTGTGTATGAAATTATCGTAGGCTACGATTTGACATATATAAAAACAAAAAATAATATATCTTTGTATTTAATAAAAAAATGCTAAATTTTGTCATGAAAAAGTAAAAATGTCAACATTTCTTTAAATACAAAAGTATGTTTTTCTTTTGTTATTATATTTGTCAAATCACAGCCTACATCATTTTTATACACTGTGAATTTGTTCTATTTGGTATGTCAGTTGGTTTTAGTGGCGTACATAAAACCGTAAAGTGCAAATTTTGACGTTTACGACTCATTACGCAAACACTATGTGAGATACAAAAATTTATTAAGAGGAAGGTTTAATAGCAATTTATGTCTAAAATGAGAAAAAATTATCTGATACAAATATAATAATAAAAAAGACGTTTAAAACTGGGGTGAATCACGCCCTTAAGCCACGGGTTCATATTTATGCAATTGTTACGAGTTTCATTTTCAAATCTTAAAAGAGAGCAGATGTCGCAAAACCGTTACATATAAACGTTGGAAATTGTTTGTAGGCCTACTGTTTAGCCCATTTTTTTTTTTTCAAAACATAAGTTTTTTTTATAATTTTGGCTTATTATCGACTTAATTAATTTTCCTTAAAATCAATAATTTGCCCAAATTATTAAAACTTATGTTTTGAAAAAATTAAGATGCACAGTACAAACAATTCTAAATAATTTTATGTAATGGATTTGCGATATTTGTTACCTTTCGATATTTAAAAAATAAAACTTACTAAAATAGTATAAATCGGCACCCGTTGCCTTAATGGTCGATAGATTGGAATAATGACTAAAGAGTCTTGTTGACAGCAAAAAAATTAGAGACGTAACCAATGGCACAGGTATTTTGGATTGTAGAGTGTATCTGACGTGACCTGTTGTTAGAAGATGCCTATCGTTTGCCCGGAGTGGTGCCGGAAAAAAGAACATAAAATACTATAATTAGGAAATCTAACCTTGAACCGAACCCAGTTTCTTCATAAAACATGTCCAGTGTTGAACCATCGGGTCAGCTCTCTCGGTGGTTGAATACAATGAAATGGTACGTTTCACATTACATTACATTTTATGTACAAAGAATTAAAAAATATATATTTTAATTGGAAATTTTAAAGATTATAATTACTAAAAATAGATTATTATTAAGTTAAATTACCGGTTTTTCTCATAACACACAAAAAATCTACTCTTTCGGATACGCTAAATGAACTTCGTAATTCAAACAGACGACAATTGCTTATCTCCTTACGAGAATATCGGCATTCTTGTTAATGATTTTCTTGTACAGAGTTGTGTCTTTTAAAGTAGGATATTAAAGATAAAACATGTCTGAATAATTTGAGAGAAGTAGATCCATGCGTTTCTCATACTGTAAAAGAGTGTGTTAAAATATAAATAACTTATTGTAAAACATAACCTATAAATCTTAACTGAACATTGGTGACGATATTTGTGTGTGTCGCACAAACATAATTAATTATCACTTCATAAAATATCTCACAACGTTAAATTGTAACAGAAAGTTAAACTAAATGATGATACGTAAAAACCTTTCATATGACGCTAACCATTTGGAACATGTGTTTAGTACTTTTATTGAAGGTTATTTTTAAATTTTAGGTTAGTTTTGGTTTAAGAGGTGTTGGAATTTTGCAAAAAAAAATCGCAATAACTATTGCCTTCTTTCAAGTGGGGTTGAAAATAAAATTGAAATAATCGTATGGAAATGTCAGTATGCAAATAGGTTTTCATTGATTTAAAACTAAGATAAACTAACATGAAGAAAGGTTGTGCATGAATTGTAAGCGAGTTATTGATACTGGCTAAATAGGTGTTCTGAAGCAAGTTTGAAGTGCTATAAGAAAAAATGACATTAGTCAACTAAGGGGTTACAAGTTTATCGGCTTTCCAGATATATTTTTCCCAGATGAGGGGCGAGTACCAGTAACGTACATTTGCTCAGTAACTTCGTTGCAAATTGGTTTTACTGTATTATGTAATTCTTCAAGACAACGGCAAAACTATTTTAACTAATTTATCAATTAAAAGGAAATTTCATTAACTCAGACTTATTAGCTACCACCATACTGTATTTGGCACAACAAAGTAGTGTTACGTAGGAAAACCAGTTGCAACAAAATTATTGCTGTCAGATTTCTATAAACAAAACAAGAAGTTATCAGCATAACTAATAATCTTTTTTTTTCCTTTACGATTAGGGTAAATTTACGCCGTTTGCTATAAGGCAGGTATGAAACGTGTTATTTTAACGAAAAATAGTTTTTATATTATTTAGCTCTATATACATGTATAGTTTGATTTAAAATTGTTGAAATGTTCACGAAATATAACACAAAATGATAATTCATTTGTATCTTACCTTCCAAAATTGCGTATATCACATACCTAAATCAATAAACGCTACTAAAATGAAGCCCATGTTTAAAACTGACAGACAAGCTTATAAAATTTAGTGAAAATTAATAAATTACAACCGGAAATATAACATAACGTTTTTATTTATTCATGCAATTCTATCTTCGAAAATTCCACATCTATGTAAAATTATCTTTCAGGAATCAAATCTTGAATGAGTAGTTGCAAATGTATTATATTTGGTTAGGATACGTCTAAGAGCCTTCGAAATACCCACACAATTCTAACACATTTCACATTTTCTTTCAAATGACAGTCTGATAAAATCAAAAATTTTTTTATAAGCCGTCAAATACACCGTTTAGTAATAATTGATCTCGTGGAACCTGAAATATGACATGAAGTTCTTATATAATAATATTGTTCTATGTTTCAAAATGGTTTCCCGACAGCAATGTATCCTTTTAAAATCAATGTTTGATCGATGAACGGTCAAAATACGTAATACGTAGCTCTCAAAACAGAATTGAACGAACACGATTCCTATCGTACTATCTTACTATACGGCTAGCGAATGCAATTCAGTCTACTTAGATTCATGACAGTGTCGACCCAGATTTTATGCATACGTGAATGGTGCAGGGCGACGTCATTTTCAGGTGGTTTTCTTGGGGATCTCCCGTTTCCTCTGACCCTACATTCTGCCGCCGCTCCATACTAATCTTATGTCAACCCCTCTAACCATAGCGGTCAAAACATCATTGTTATGTGCTGACCAAAATCTCTTTATTCATTCACGGAAACAATTAGATGATAAAATATCAAAATAAAAAATTAAATTTCATTGAAGAAATATGGTTCTAGATTATGTGGAAGCACTTAACATGTTAAAATCGCTGCAATTAGAAAATAAGGTAAATATATTAGGAAACCACATGAACAGTTTTAAGTAGGCACTGTATATGTTGGTACCAAGTTTGATTTAAATCTGCCCTCGGGTTACATATTAATCACAGACGCCTTATCTCATAAGCCTAGCATTCCAGTCAGTAGATTTAGTGTCTCAAAGCTGTAATAAGGTAAAGGTTAATAAATTGCTACGATAGACTATAATGACATTGTCGCGAGGGTGATAATCACCGTTAGTAAGCAACAACCATTGTTATTTCAGTTTAAATGGTCGTGTATTACGTACAAATTATATGGTTTTTGAAACTACTGCAGTATTTGGGCTATATGTGCCGTACAAGAAATTTTATCAGAAAGTGATTGTGAATATGTTTATTATTTATGCAAGCTAATCTGGGTAAAAAAATGTTGGCGATATTTTAAACTAATCCCTTACATACAATTTTGTTATGCCCAAGTGGCAATATCCTTGGAACGCAAATTTCGGGCAAATTGTACATTCAGTGATCATGATCCATACGAAGGATCAGCTTTCAACATTGTGTAAAAAGGTTTTCAAATAAAGGCTTTAAAAATAAAAAAAATGTAATAAATAATCCTCCATAACTCTTCGATTACAAAATAAAGCAATTACGTACCACGTTCATTTTCATATACCCGGTAAATCGATGCACTACGATTTCGAAATGACCAGATGCATACAAAACTGAAAGGCAAACAAGGGTCGTATTCGGTAACTCGTCATTATGTTAAGTTATAAACATGGATCAACTATTCCGTGTCTAAACATGTGATTATAGAATACTTAAATATTGTATTCAAGAATTTAAGGGTGCTGTTCACCTCAGTTATCAACGTTTTTTTTAATTTGTACCAGATTTTTTTCTTATTTAAGACATTAATTGTGACTAAATCTTCATCTTATGAAATTTGTGTATCTCTCATAGCTTTTGCGTAATGAGTCGTAAACGTCAAAATTTGAACATTGCTGTTTTATGTACGCTACTAAAATCAACTGACATTCCAAACAGAAAAAATTCACAGTATAACAATGTTGTATGCTATGATTTGACATATATAAAAACTAAAAATTAAATATTTTTGTATTTAATAAAAAATGCTGAATTTTGAAATGAAAATTGAAAAACTTATACAATTTATTTAAATATATATATATATATATATTCTTTCATATGTGTCAAATCACAGCCTACAACATCGTTATACACTATGAATTATTTTCTGTTTGGTAAGTCAGTTGAGATATACAAACATTTTCTAAGAGGAAGATTTAATTACAATTTTGTCTAAAATAAGAAAAAAATATATCTTCTTCGTTGATCAGTTGCTGGGCAAGAAGTGTTTAAAATAGATTACTAAATGAGTTGCTTCCCGCCGAATGTCAAATTTTAAACTAGCATCACGAACAGTATGCAGTATACCAAAATATGTTCAGGAATGAAACGTGTGCGTTAAAAAGGGGTTTCTGAGAATATTAAAATCAATTTATTAAAATTATTGATGACCTCGTTGCAGTTTACAGCAGATTGATAGTGAATACGGCAGGTGTGGGTACTTTATAAATTAAAAACAATTTTTTATATTTTGAAAAAATTATATACTAAAATATTTACCGCAAAATCGACGAGGTCAAGGTCAAGCACACTGATGAACAGCTTTTCTCCAATCTATTTTTTGTCAGAAAAGGACATGAATCTTAATGAGTTCTATCTTTACGAAAGTCAGTCATGTCCGCCTTCCTCGTCTGCAAATGGAAAAAAGTGATCTGACAAATATTCTAACTGAATTGAATGATCCCGTTGAATTCAGTGGACACTGTGACGCAATTGTATATTATGGTTAGCCCTTAGACATGGAAGGAAACCAAACTCTCCAAACACATATCAAGAATATAGGGAAACATTATTTCGGCATGCGGTGCTACGGAATGTTGCAGTCGCATTGATTTGGTTTGGGACAGACGTACTTATTACAGCTCAAAGAGTGACGCTCGACAGCAATGAGGATCAACTGAGCTACCATGCAATTAGCCTGACTGACTTCGAAATGACAACAATAGAAAAAATCTCTCATCTATTGGCGAGTTATGCTCTACATAATCCATTGACCTGCTGCCACACGTTTACTGGCTATGACACAGTTTCTTTTTTCAGTGGGTAGAGTTATACTTTCTGCATTTAAGAAGTGGAAGGCTTACAAAGAAGTAACTAGAGACTTAATTGACACTTCTAGTCCCCTTCCTGCACTTCAACACAACGTTGTGGTCATTCTGTATGATGATGCAGCACTTGAACTTGAGACTGACAAATGCCTTTTCACGAGCAAAAGAAACCACTAAAAAGACTTTGTCCTACATCTGATTAAGGTTAAGTCTACTACAGGTTAGAAAGATCAATGTTAAAAGTTTGTCACAGGGAAAATTTCCGCCGCTTGAGCGCTGGTATCGCTAATGGGTGCAAACTGACAAATCACAGAGCTTTCCTGAACTTTATGTTACACAAAATTGATAATTCAAAACGCTAAGATGACTTATTTTCACTTTCTTAATAGGGTCTATTACGTTAGTCATATACAAGCCTATCTAAATTAATTGTGCTACAGTTTCGTATTTTTCTGGCCCCTTAGCGATCGCAGCGAAACTAGTGGCAGAAATTTTCCCTGTGCCATACTCTCCCATAGCAAAACACATTTTCTTTCTAACCTGTAGTAGAATTGACGTTAATCTGATGCACTGCACTCTCATCGAGTCATATATCAAGCCGGGCATGTGTGGGGCCAGGTAGACACTAACATACTATCTCTAGATTACTGGGGCTGGACAATACATGGTATGAGGAGTGGACTCCACAGTGCTCTACACAGATAGCAGTTTGGCCAGCCTGCAGAGAACTTCTGAATTAGGGGTGTATAGACGGATGTATGTTGAGTAAATGCTCCTGCAAAACTGATGGTAGCCCATACCCATAGACGTGCACTGAAAAAAATAGTATAGTTGTAGGTACCATACTTGTGTTAAAATAGGGACAACAAAACCGTTTGGTTGTTGGTACTACTTTGGACAACAATATGTTTTGTAGAAGTTACCATCTGGTGTGTAAAAGCAACAAGGCTCTTTGTTTCTTCTACAAAACATATTGTTGAAGGAACTTTCCAGAGTAGTACCAACAACCAAACTGTTTTGTTGTCCCTATTTTAACAGAACCTGTAACTATACTCTTTTTTCAGTGTGCACAAACTGGAGAGGGTAATGTAAAAATCCAAATAAAAACAAAAATGTTGAATAATTCGATTTTATTACATAATTTCGAAATGTATTGAAATTTAGTGTACTTATGTACTGAAGTTATATTTCAAATATCTCTTCCTTTTTTTAAGTATTGACATATATATGTTGAAATTATAAACGTCTTCTACAAGTAAAAATATACAAATATTAAAACTAACGTGATATCACGTTATAAAAAAGACAATTAACTGTATGAGGACCGCATTTTGGAAAACACTCGCCATTTTAATTCTAAAATAAATTTTAACTGTCACACCTTCTTAAATTGTTTTCTTAAGTTCTGACCACAACTATGCAAAGAGTTCAAAAATGCAGTAAACTTATCATATGTGCTGCATACTCCGTCTACTATACTGCTTCCTCTAATTTGAAAGAACTGTAGTTCTCTATGCACTATCGTGAGTGAGTGAGTAACATAAGGCGAGTATGGAGCAGCTCCGTAATGAAGAGGTGGGGGAAACAGGTAAATCCCCGAGAAAAGCCGCCAACCAGCGGCATCGCCCCGCATGATTCTCACATATGAAAATCCAGGGGATGAACCCTCCGGGAATCGAACTCGGATCGCCTTGGTGGGAGGCTAATGGTCTGACCATTCGGCCACCGCGGCCCTAATGCACTATCGTACGGCAGACAATATTAATACAATCTGACTTTTGGCACTTTCAAATCTACTGACAATATGCCTTTACAAAAACAAATACTTTTCTACGCCAGTATTATACTAAATACACCGCTAGAACGAAATCTAGCCTATCGCCATTACGAACAAGTAAGATCACATGCATTAAGCAATACTTATAGGCTCATCACGATTTCTAAACATTGTAAGGAATAATAGCGGTAGGGTTTCAAACGTAGCTTTATATAATTAGCTACAACGAATTTTCCGGCCAATAAATTTCGGCAGAACATTTTACACAAATTTATTGATAATTGCCTCGACATTTTTATACGATTCAGCCATAAAATAAACCAATATTTGTATATTTTGTAAATCAACTCACTTAGATTTGTTACTACAGTAACAATTACGAAATTCTAAAATGTTAACAATTATTTACTTTTATATCTGCTATAACCTGAAACATTTATTTTAGTTATTATTGTTTACCGTGATATTCTCTACAGTCTTGCTCAGTTCGGAAGTTTGTAGCTGGAACTTATTAAATACTGAAAGCGGGGATGGCTTTCAACACGGGGTGTGGTTTTGGGGCAATTCATGAAAAATATCTTTCGCATATATGAAAGCCCTGAATAAAGAAACTTACTTGCGATAAATTCCAAATAATAATTGTGTACATGAAATGCAATTAATATTTACTTCCAGTTGACACACATGGTAAATAAAAATTATGTAAAAGTGTCTCAAAGTCACCTCATGTGTTCTAAGTTACTGCACCTAAGTTATAAGTACTGACTTCGTTGTAAAGCGAATTAAAAATAATTAAATATATTCAGGAATACAAAATACTAAAATGTCCCTTTCAGGCTCCGCAAATACGGTATCAACACTTCAACAAATTAACCAACTATCGTCATTTGTAAAGGCAACATACGCAGTCAAATTCGTTGTAGAAGAACAAACGAAAGTAATATATTCAACATTTCAAATCTAATATATCATAAAATTATTATATTCTTGATTATCCATCAATTCATGTGTTGACTTAACGAATATTAGAAACAAAATCTGGCCAAAATCGTTTGTATTATATTAATTTTGTTAAAATGCTCATTCGGAAATTATATGTCAAATCTTTGAATAATGTTTCATTAGTAAATTGTAATGCAGAGTACGTACATCAAAAATCAAAGCGTTTTATGTCAATTATTTACGTTCAAAGTTACGATGTTGTTTGGAAAACAACGTTGTGCGTTCATGCATGTAGAACACATTGAATTATAAAAACGTACTGTACCTAACACTGTATGATTATCTGGGTGTTGTATTTTACAACACGTAACACAGTGAATATATATAAATATACTTTATATTTAGTTCGAATAAACTATGTCCGCGCTTTGTGCATTGAGAAATAATATTTTATTGGAGCAAGCTAAATTTGTTTGGCTCAACCAAATCCTTTTCCAATATTGGGATAGTGAAATACTTTGTTACTGGAACCAGATTATTTTATCTTCTATATTTGTTTCAAGAAAACAATCTGGTAAGTTTAACCTAATATCCAGCATTACTGCACCAAGCAATTTGTTCATTTAACAAATCTCTGTTCACAACCAACCAAAAAATTTCGGCTCTAACAAATAATAATAATAATAATAATAATAATAACACTATTATTATTATTTGTAGTACTGCAATTTACCTGTACGTCAAACCAAACCTTTTCTTTCGATACACTAAACATGTTTCTTGTTTCAACGGATTTAAATTTATCTGTAAAAAGTATATCGATTTTACGAAAACAGCTCTACAATTAACCAGCCAAAGGTTTTATTTATGTAACCATTTATCTACAGCCACAGTACAAATATTTTTTGTTGTTAACAGCAATTTTTCAGCTGTTGCATTAAATTATATTTGTTAGTCATATCTGTACTTAAGCAATCAAAAGTTTTGATAGGTCAACAAGTTACAGCTGGTTGGCATAGAAAACTCATTGCTTTCCCAATCAAAATTACGTTTTAATCAAACAAACTGCTTAGTTTAACCATATGACCATCTGCTATTTACTCCTTATTTCACTTACGTAGATCAGCATCACCGCAAAGTTTTTAAACAGCACAATCAATTTCAGTATTTATTGTAAAGTAACTGTAACTAATTTCTGCACAAATTGCACACTCAATGCTAGTTAATTTTAACCACTCTGATTATTTTTTCTGTTTCCAAATATTTAATAAGAATAAGAAGAAGTTTTCATCAATGGGACGACGATCATACGTACCAACTCAATTTAGCTGAAGATTATACATTAATAACTAATGTATAAACTCACATAACTTAAGTTCTAGTGTGACTTCTAAATAAAGTATGCCGACAACCACTCGGCTGTATAGTTGGTTTAGTGAAAATGTCGCACGTAGCGAAATTAGCCGCTATCGCACAGATTTTTTACACAATTTTTTAAAAATATAAAACGTTAAAAATTCATACATTTCTAGCAATCACTGGAGTGTAACTGAGTTGTATGCTACCCATTAGTATTAAATATATCTAAGTCTAAAGAGAAGCCGTTCTTGTATCAAAATACTGAACTCAACATATTAATATAAAAGGTTACTTGATTTACAAAGTTAATATATGTTTGAAATCTTTCGTAAAAAATTACTTTTATTAATAATATAAAACATACTTGATCTCAACCAAACGAGAGTATTTCTCAGTAATTGGTGCATCTATGGATCATCAACCCTATATTACGTGCATCGTACGCACTGGCCCCAGAACATCTTTATGGATTACGTTTTTTAAAGTGATATTTGTATTTCTCAATAATGGTGATGTTAGGTACAAGAGCGAAACTAGTAATTATTTGTTAGTTTGTAGTGATGTTAAATATAAGTTTTAAATCGGATTCACAAAAACTAACAAATCATAATGATTGGCAAATCCAGTTGTTTGTATGAAATATATGGCTGGTTGTCCGTACTAGTCTTAATCAAATCAAACGCCATTCATAATAATATGTTCTATAATGTAAACTTTTGAAATATTTCTATATTTCGAACTAACTATTGGATCTGTTCTCACACCAACGTCGTGTCTAGCCCTAAAGAGTCTGTGTAATTTTTTTCTTATATTCGTTCGCCTATTGTTAGCAAAAATTACAGTGAATGATTGTCAGAAATATCCATATTACGAAATTCTTCATATTATGATGCCTTGTACCCATACGCAGTTGTAAGATATTTCCAAATTAGGAAACTGATATAAGTTAGTGTTTTTATTGTTTTATTTTCCATGTATATCAGTTGTTTAAACATTTTGAAAACTGTAGTATAGTTTAAAAAATGCAACTAGCATTTTTTATTCTGAAATATAGAACCTTGCATTTATGTATTTCACTTTCTATGCGAAATAATACGGAGAACATTTGTCGTCATGCTACTTTATGAAATAGGAATGTAAAATAAACATCCGCTTCTAAAGTTTGGTCACTTGTACGACCAGCACATCAGCCCGTAGCAAACAAAGTACGCACACTTCGACGGATGAGAAATGTGGACGCGTTTGCGTGACCCGCGCCAGTAATCTTTATCAAAACGGCACAAAATGTCCCGCGCTGGAGGGAAAATCCGGCGAAACGGAAGAAATTACGGCGTTCCCGCTTCCGGCCGGAGCTTCCAATCGAATCTAGCGCAAGTGAATGAAATAGAATCTGGAGGGAAAGTCAGGATTGGAGGGAACACGAGTGGATGGGAGAGAGAGGGCACGGCTCCAGCAGCAGCCGATTGAGTTGAGATCAGTTGAGTCGAGCTCTCTAATGGAGTTGACCTGTTTAAGTCTGGCGAGAGAGAGAGAGAGAGAGAGAGAGATGGAAGGACATGAGCAGCAGAAGAGAGGATAGCAGCATGAGTAGTGTGAGTGGAGTAGGAGGTGGTGGCTGAGTGACAGTCTCCCCCCTCCCCCTTACTCCCAGGGGACCTCCCCCAGCCTAAAAACATCGCCCAGCAATCAAAGCTCTAATTACTTTAAAGTAGTTTCGGCAGACGACAAGGAGGGGCGAGCAGGGAGGTTGTTCTCAAAGTTCCAGGGCACGCTACGAACAACAAAAGTGTGACGATGAAAGAAAAGTATGGCGGAAAGCATGGGGAGAGAAAGTGAGAAAGCAACGGAGAAAAAAATATCGCTAGAGTACTATTACCCAGGCACTCAAACCTTGAAACGAAAATATGTTTAAAATATAGTATCGAGATTTATCCATCTTTAAGATAAATTTCAATAACATTAATCCTAAAATCTCCTTTTCAGCTTTTTGATTATTTCTTTTTTCAAATTATAATAACTCTATTTTACTTCCTTATTCATAAGTGTACTCTCACGTTAAAGAAAAGGCGTTTTTAAAATTGTGTAACCAGGGAGATAAAGAAATGCAGTTTCGTTCAAAAAAAATATATGTTATAATTTTTCTCAAGAATTTAAAATGCATATTCAGTGTAGTTAGATAAATATTTGCAGTAATTTTTTTTAAATTCATACTGAAATTTTTAGTAAGCGTGCCGTAGTTCAACATTACAGCTAGCCTAGTATGCGGAGGAAATATGTTCAAGCGATGTATCTGAATATTGTAAAGCAAATTTTGAACGTTATGTATAGCAATTTAAATTAAACGTGCCATAGCGGTTTGTAATTTACGTCTCCCCCTCCCCTTTTTATTGCTTTCTGTTGCTCTTCCTGTGATACCGGACGACTAGTGCTACTCCGAAAGAATTCCTGCAGCTGTGGGTCAAGCCAGCTTCACCCTCTTCTTTACTTATTTTCTTGACAGAGAAAGGGTCCCCTTTAAAACGATCTCCAACTGTCCAAATACATTTGAATCACATGAGGGTAGTTTGGGGGCTGCATGCTGTGTGGACCTGGACATCTATCTGACGACAGCGGAGTGAAGCTAGGATCTGTTAAGGGCGCCATCTGCCGCGCACTTCAAATGCGCTGTAATGTACAGTGAAATGTGTTTCTTATGAAACTATTCCACGTGTGCCCATTGTGCCAATGTACGACAAGAAAAAAAAACACCCGACAAGTAAGGAATGTCATCAAAAAGACACCACACTAATTAAAACATCACTGTTTCTAAGCCCTCCAAGATTGTTAACAACTGCCTTTTCAGACCGGATGTACGCGAAACTCAGATAGAATCGTGCATTCAGCTTCGCTACACACGTTCCACCAGTAAAACCACACACACACACATATATATATATATATATATATATATATATATACACACACACACGCACCTCTTTAAGACTGCACTGAATCGAAAAATTCATAATTTAGTAATTTGTACCAAACACCGTCCAACACATCACATTAATAGTAATTTCCCACATATAAAATATTGAATTGGTTCTATGGTTTTCGTACTATCGCATGTCAAAGGAGATATCCGACTACTTTCGCTACTTACCCAAAGTAAAAACTAGTGAAATAATACTAAAAAATAATTTTCAGTGACTGTATTAAACTACAGAATATTTCACGGTAAAAACTGTTTGAATTTACATACATTTTCGCATGATTGTGAGTACCCGTGTTAAAATAACAAGGGCAGGGTATCACACCTCGAGAGCATACTTCTGACTGTACGTCTGTATATATCTGCTAAACCGTGAAGGACTACATAAAACAAAGCCATAAATTGAATAAGTGACGGAATGCGGAGAGCAGGGGAAACGGTAGCACCTTGAGAAAATCTGTCAGTGAACGGGGTCCTCCTGGATTCCCACGTGCAGAAAATTGGGGATTGGCCCCGCTGGAAACCGAACCCGAAACCTCTTGGTGGTAGGCGAGCGCCGTTATATTCAAGAAAAACTGCCAAAGGAAGGGCCCATCGAGAATATCTAATATCTAAGTACCTTTTTTGTAAATCTTATTTTGTAAGGTTACATATTGTAAGTAACTAGCAGAACACGGCATACGTTGTGCTACCAGTGTATATATAAACATGGACGTTGGTCAAATTGCGAACCTACCCCCACCCCCTCCCTCTCTTTCTCTGCCCCATTTAAAGTGCTGTATTCCATAAGGAGAAGACAGGTGTAGATGTTAATGCACTGCAGCGTCATCTAATGGAGAGTTTTATTCGCTGGTATCAAATATCTATGTTTACCAATTTTCATGGTGATGGGTTGAATGGCATAAAATCTGATGCGTTAAAGCGCCATATAATAGTGAGTTGGCAAGTTAGAGTAAAATGGATAGTATAAAGGCCTTCTCCATGAAAAAAATACGTGTAAGTGGCAAGTTTCATGACGATCGGTCAAACGATGTCGGAGTTACCCGATCACATACTTACATATGTACCAACATCCATTTTATATATATATGTATACATACATATATATATATATATATATATATATATATATATATATATATATATATATATATATATATATATATATATATAT
>PNEQ01103637.1:0-10014 GCA_003012365.1 Medauroidea extradentata | reverse complement strand
AAATCTAATTTTCACAATAAATTATTACCAAAGTTACATTTAAAAAAAAATATCTTACATACGCAACAGTGTATTTCAGAAACGTAACCTCCTATGGCCAACAACATGGCATAGAACTAGGAAGGTACCTACGCAATTTTTACTCAGGGCATAATAAATATAATATTAAATACGCCAACAGCTAAGCCTAACCTGCTAGGTTTCTGTGCATCAACTCTGATATATGTGTCACACTATTTCTGCTATGAAATGAGTGCACGTCAAATTGGAATGTGAAGTTTAAAACTGCAGCTAACAAACACAACACACATTATTCAGAATCACATGCATGATGATGACTCAGCAATAATAAATAACTGTATTTTCTTAATGTGTGAAACAGAGAAAAATTGGTGTTTCTTATGTAAATGTAACCCCAAATACATAAGCTGGCAATTGTAAAATACAAATAATTTCACATCATTTAGCAATGCTATTCATAAATAGTTGTTTCGAATACTTTTGAGCATGTTATAAGAAATATGTTAATTGCACAAAGAAAAAACATCTCGACGTATGATTACTAGTGCAAGTAAAGTTCTTGCCATCTATCTGTGAATTTTTAACTACAGCTTATGAAACGTTAATGCAGTGTGCAGATGATAAATTTGTAATGATCAAGTCACATCACTTTCTATTGGCGCTAACTAAGCAAAATTATGCAGTCAGTAGGTACCTAACTATGCTGACAAACAAACATTTTATGGTGTATAAAATGCAGTAGGTCCATTTAATTTGATTTTATTTCAGTATTGTTTTTTTCCAATGTGAAAATTTTTGGAACTACATTTTTGGTAATTCAATGCAATCATGTTGGGAGTAAGGTAACTATTGTTAATGTTTAATTATATAAAGTTTATGGCATGTGATTTTTTTCTCGAAGGTAAATCTGTGGTGCTCATTTTGTTCCGAACAACCTGTAGTGGTTTCACTAGTAGTCAGTTATATGCCCTTTGTATTCCTCTGTTGGGAAGCATAGTGCGGTATCTCTGCTGGTGGTGAAGTCAGCAATCATCCTCTGACTGTTGTCCACAGAGACCTTGAAGTAAGACATTCTCCAGTCTGTATTCTGGTTCCACATGATCTGCACTTGGTAGTTGGTAACTGTAACATAATCTCTGCTAGTGTTGGAGCGCTCAACATCCTAGCGCATGGTGCAAACAGTTACATGTGCACGTTGGTGCGGACTTTATCTGTTGTCTATGTGAACCTTGGACTGTCCAACTATGTTGCCACGCACAATATATGTGCGTGCCAATGAGTTTCTTCTGTCTCTGGTACTGACTATTGAGGAGCGAGTGTAACACTGAAGTTTATAGCTATTGTAGAACCGGGCCACGTCTCAATTCGTCCAGAGAGTGCTTTTTCTTGCTCTCGCAAATACGTCGCTACTACTTACGAGAGAGCACTCTTAGCCTGTCTCAGTTGTTCGCCGAGAGTACAAAAGAGTGAGAGAACGAAGAAGTGTACTCTCTCGTGCTCTCTAGTTTACACCATCTTGATTACAACTATGGTTTGAGGTTACTAAAGAGACATGCATAATATATTGCCAATATTTCAATATTTATACATAAATAATTTTTTTCAATGAACAGTTACTTATGGCAAGAAGTTAAATAAACATTTTCTCTGCTAACAGACGTTAAAATACATTAAATAAAAATGTTGGCATCTCCTATAAACAGCTTTTCGCCGATTAAAATATGTCATTGGTAAGTTGAAGTTATTATGTATTTGAATTGCCCACAAATGTATTCAACGTGGTATAACTTGTATTAATAAAATTTACGCACTTGTAACCTTGCAGAGAGTGAGAGAGCCGGAGAGCAATTGAGAGCTCTTTCTTGTAGTTATGTGAAAGAGAACTCTCTCTCAACAGAGTACTTTTTTAATTAAGGCGTGACCTCAGAGTGATTCTATATGTACACATGCTTGCCCATGCTGAGCTCTGTGAGGAAGTAGGTGATGTATGTTGTGTGTATTATGCTTTTACACTTTCTGTGTACTTCATTCATGCATCACTGCGCTGCCTCCATTAATACTGCATCTTACATTCAGACACGTCAACTGGCTCTTGTAGCTCTCGCCCCTCAACTACATATAGCAACAGTATTTCACCCATCACCTCTGGTATAACAGAGCCTTTGTCATTCAAAGATTCCACGCGCTTCTGCCCTGTGTGATAATCATTCAGAAATAGGCGGAGCTTACTTTTTACTCGCTCTCTCCTTCAAACTGATGTAGCACAAACACAGACTGTGTAAAACTGATCTCATTAGACTCGCACTGTAAACAGCAGTGAGGCTGTGCGGTATGCGAACTTGTTGCATCACTGAACTGCATGTTTTGAAGGTCGTGCAGATAACATTTCTTAGAGGGTCACTGAGTGAAAGCAGTTATGTTCGGAACATGCCTGGAAGATATTTAAGTATTCACGAGGTATCAGATGGCACATATCATCGTTGTGAGGTGCCGGAGAGTAGTTTGTCTGTTGCTGACCCAGCTCAGATGCTTCCTCTTGTCATAAGTCAGGATTACACATTACCTGTGAGGTGCGACAGCTTCGT
Source organism: Medauroidea extradentata (assembly GCA_003012365.1). Lineage (NCBI taxonomy): Eukaryota > Metazoa > Arthropoda > Insecta > Phasmatodea > Phasmatidae > Medauroidea > Medauroidea extradentata. The sequence continues at coordinate 7,408 of PNEQ01103637.1, read as the reverse complement.
GCTGCAGCAGGTATTACGTGATTGCTAATTTCTGAGTGCCATTGAGCTTTTCTAGGAGAACTATACCGTGCATGCCACGCCAGTGTTCGGCCACCGTGTAGCTTCAGTAGAAATCTACAGCACATTTACAGTGTCTCATGACAGAAATACTGAAACACAGTCAAGTCTGTCTTGTTGAAACTTCTGTGAAGAAGGTAATGTAATTATTTGTCTTAACTCTTGAAAGCACAGTATAGGTGATACTGAAGTTTATGGTTATGTAGTTAAACTTGTCTTCATTTAACATGAAATGTTTGTACGTAAATATGTTTAATATTTTAAGTATGGAAAATGTGACTGTTTTCATAAAAAATTTGGGATTCTGTGGTTTTAATATCTTCTGTTGCAATTATTCAAGGCTAACTACTACAGAGAACAAAAAATTAATATGTGAAACAGTTTTGGTACACAGTAGATAATAATTGACAATAAAATATTTCTAATGAAATTTGTATTGCTTCAGCAGCTGACTGATATTGAATTTTGTTTCTTCGTTTGAATCATGCAATAAATGTTTGTGACTTTGATGGTTGTTCATGCACAATAATAATTGTAAACTATGATTGATTTGGTGGGCAGGTTGCGACGAAGATAGTGAAGTTTCTTGTCGACAACTTTGGAGTCAGCAACCTGTTTGGGCGCGACAATTACGAATTCTACGCGCGCATCACGGGACGTATCCTGAAGGTGGAGGAGGACTGGATCTTCAGCTTTCGTTACCCACCAGACACGCTCGTCTCACGTGAGTTCCTCCTGCTGGCCGACCGAGCAGAGCTACGCGGGGTCGCTTTGCTGCTTCCCTAACACTCGCCTGCACACTTGGCACGGGCATGTCTGTAGTCGAGCCGAGCACACGCACACACACACACACACACACACGTGGTCTGCATGCCACCCCTCTCACCTTTCCTCGTCTGGAACAGTTGCAGGCCATTCCGTGTGTTACGGCCTCTGGCACCTTTGTCAAAGCACTCAAAATTATTCCTTTCTGTAGTGAAAACAAAAGTCACGATCATGTTGATGTATGGGAAACATTGTTGTATTAACTAGAGCGGCGTGGATTTTGAACCTTGTTAGTCTGTCATCTTGACTTTGTTGACTTGATGGAGTAGTTATGCTACTGCTTTCGTAGTCTTTGTCCTCGTTATGCTCAAGATTTGTTGCATTTAATTGAATTAATTTTCTCCCATTAATTCTGCATGCCCCTATCTCACTTGCTGAGAAAGTTAGACCAGTATATGTATTAACCTGCCATCATTGTATTACACTTGTTTACATCAAAGTGGCTGTACAATAGTTGTTAGCACAGCATGGTGTTGTGTGTATTGCGAGTGCTGCATGCGTCTAGTCTGGAGAACTCGTGTCGAGTTGAGAGGCCACACATGTAGGGAGAGGGTTCTGAGCACGTTAGCGGTGCTGGTGTGATCGATGTTTATTTTTCACAAGTTCAAACATGTGTTCATCTACAGAGAAAGTAATGGTATAGTACAAATTTGTAATTTTTGTATATGTATTGTATATTGTTATTCTTGTTTGTTCCTTGTATTACCACAAGCATTATAGCTAACATCACACATTTATGTATTAGCGCAGTGGTTTTGTGTAGTTTGGTGACGTTACACTCGCCTTGCACACCTGAGAGGTTCCATCGAACATCAAACACCTCCCTGCGTACTAGTACGTATGCCAACTAAAGACTGTCAGTCGTTGAAAGACAATAACCTTAAGAGAATTTTATTTTTAAATAAATTGTATAGAACCTTAATTTTTTTAGCACTGCAATTCTTTAACCTTGCGGTTTCTGTAATTTAAGTATGTCACTTTTAATAGTAACATTCATCTATGTAATGATGTGCCATTTGGCTGTTGTACACCTTATTTTCGTTATGCTGACAAAAAACAATTATAGTAGAAGTATAATTGGTATCGCAGCTTTGATACATCTACACTGCACTATCCACATTCTGCATGTTCAGCATGGTTAACTATTATTTGTTCTTGATAGGTCATTTTAGTACTTGTTGTTATAACAATTAGGTTTGTGTGAAATGTTTTCAGTTTTTGATTTGCTCTCATCAAGATACAGGATCTTAATACTGAATGAGTTGAGGTTTGCAGGAAAATTTTTTTGATGGTGCTTTGTTACTGTATATAAATATATATTGGGTTTCATAAATTATTTTTTACATTTAATTATACTTTCAGCTTTCTTTACCACTGTACTATGTTGATACTGGAGGAAACAGAGTGAAAATAAATTACCTATATAGGTATTAGATTGCACTACGTACAAATATGTTACAGACACCAGGCTGTACTGGTAATTAGTCTACTATAGTTCGTTTATTTTACTCTATGCGTGTAGATATACAGGACGTCCACAAACTGCAACGTAATAAGTATACTGCGTGAATCCTGGGCTAAATTGGAGATGAAAATGTTACTGGCAAAATGTTGAAGGTGACATTTTATGCGCACATTGTGGCAACACTGCACGGAGATAGTTCCTTCGTGCGCTCCACAACAGGTATTATTTTATGCATGTTACGTTGAGCAAACGTAGAATCATGTATTTGAACCTGTACCCATAATATAGTGGTCCGAACAGTGGTAACAACATACCTGTTGATCGCAAGAGGATAGTAACTTCTTGCTGTGTTACTACGTTGTGCGGGTAAAATGTCATTGCACAACATTTTGCCACTAACGTTTTGTTTACAACTAAGCCCAGGATTCGCATGGTATTCTAATTATGAGGCAGTTTCTGGACACTCGTATAGTCGCACCTTGTTACTGTTGTAGGCATTAGTCGATCACAAATTAGACAGTGTTAACATACATAGGTAGTATGGATTAAAGAAACGCAAGGATGTCGATTGATCAGATTAAATTTCAGATAGAGTAATTTATTGAAGTTTGAAGTTGTGTGGATTCTCATTATAAAACTGCTGTGTCAAACTCGCAAGAAATATACTCATTCATTTTGTTATTTTAAGGTATGGGATCTTTCAGTTGATTTAAAATTTCATTAAATAGTTGATGTATTGCATGTGATTTAAAAAATATTAAATTAAAATATTTTATACCAAGTAAATTTTTAATTATAAAAGGGTTAATGTATTTACAGACTGGTGCTTCTAAACAGGAATGTATGAAACTGATAGATGACTTATTTCTGGAGTTGTGCATTTGAGTAAGAAATTTGTCATTTGTTTGTATGTTCCGGTTTGGTACTAGTCTTTGAATGCTTCAAACATTTTATACTACAAACAAAGCTTTCATATAATTATGTTAAGAAAAGTGTTAGAGTAAAACGTTGTTGGGCATGGCACTGTAAAGTTAAATAGGTTATGTAACCAAATAATATTGTAAGGCAGTTCAGGTACAGAATATTCCGTGAAATAATTCAAGTTATTCTGTTTACTATACATACAGGAAACTTTCAGGTGTGCAGTTATTTTTATTAACAAACCCTTCTAATATATTAGAACTGTAAATACTACTGTGAATTGCTTTGTAGGTTTAATCATTATTGTATATGAATTCACCATGTTCATTCGGCTGTGAAGTTTTTTCTGGTCGAACCAGTGCTTTGCTTGTAGTCGAAACATGCTCAAGTTACGAATATTTTACTAACACAACTAAGTGATATTTTGTATTGCTGTAAAGGCAAGTACAGTAGATGTAATGAATTACCAACCATCTATTTAATGTATATATACGTACATATTTTGTAGAAACTAATACAGTGAGACCAAATTTTATTTGTTTTTAGCTCTAACGTAGTGGTAAGTGTTATGTTGAATGTGTTACCATGATGTTTGTCAACTCAGCATGATGTAAGCAAGCTTGTGCCTATGTATGGTGTTGTGTGCACAGTCTTGTTAGCATTTGGTGCTTTGTAGTAGTTCTGGCAGCACGTAACCAAATAAGATGTAATGATGTAAAATGATGACTCGGTGCCATCTTTGTAATGCACAGCACTCAGTTCCTAATATCAGTGTACAATAATTATTAATTTAATTTAGTATGTGTTCATCTGTGCTAGCCATTAAATGGCGCTGCATGATTTTGTGTATTTTAGTTCCCTGTGCCTTCCTCAGTGTTTCGTTTGTTTGCGTTTAGGTGCATTGTATATTTTTTTTACCATTAAATCATTTGGATTAACGTGTTTTTAAATATTTAGGATTTTAATTAAAGCTACTAGTAATAAACATTTAAACAGTTGTTTTAGTTTTTAAGTACTGTGATGCTGATTGTGATGTATATTATTTTTTCACCTGAGAATACAGATTTTATACAAAACAATCTTTTAGTGTTTATTTTTTGTTGGTTTCTTTCTCTGGCCAGATTGCAGTATACACATGCTCACATACTATGTCTAAATATCTTGGAAGAATTTAAAACTTTTTCATAACTAATGAAAATTGACTTAATAAATTTTTTATAATCCTTCATTATTAATTTGCAAATAATAGAGGGATCACATTTTCCGCGTTGTTATTTCATAACTTTTTTAGCTGCCCAGTTCACGGTTACAGTTATGTCTTCGTACATACGTAGTATTCCTATATGGAGAAATGTTGATTTTCAGTGTGACCATAAATGGTAAAGCTTTCAGGTTTTGATTTAAATAGCAAATAAAAATTTCCATGTTAAATTTTTTCCAAAAGTAAAAAAATAATGATAATATTAATTAGATTGGCATTCCAAGCCTTTACTGCTACTTAAATTACATTTTATATTTATTTATTTATTTATTTTGCTTGAGTGTGAAATGTCTTGCATGCACGTGTGAGCTTTGTAGGTGTATGTTTGTGTGATACAGTATATTGTTCCCTGTAATTACTTGCACAGTTAGAAGTACCTGCTACACGAGCTTTATTGTGGATGGTTTCAGCTTTGAGTACAGAAGATAATTTATCGAACAATCCTAGGTATTTTATGTGGTGTGGTACAGTACTGGACGTTAAGTCCCGTGTTACTTACAGATAATGCTGATATATTAGGAGAAGTGGCAGGTCTGAAAAATTAAACACTTATTTTGCTTGCTCCACCCGTTGTTCATCTTTAAAGAGAGCCCATGGAATTCGTCTTTTCTGTATTTTCTGTGTGCTTGTGTAGGGTGGGGAGAATGTTCATTTAGTATCTTTAGGATTGTGAATAACAGCTCTGTTTTGGAAATTACCATCATTTATTCAGTACTGAAACAATATGTCCACCTGTTAGGAAGTACAGTAAATGCTAAAAATATTGGCTGTTTCTGAATGATATTGTTTTTAAGTATTTCTTCTCATTTCCTTTGAATTTTTGTTCATTAAAATGGGGGTGTTACCTATTTATTAGTAGTATTTTTGTTTAAAAGTACGTTTAATGAGTATCTGTACCACATTTTTTTTTGTTTGCATCTGTATACCTAGAGGAAAACGTAAATAAAAAGTATGTACATTTTAGATCAGTGAAAACGAGTGTTGCCATGTTGATGTACCTGTTACATAATTGGACATTTTATTGAATGTCTGTTTACACGAACCCTACAACAGTTTCAGTTTAATCCATAAAATTGTGTTAAATCCAGTTGTTTATGTGGTAAGAACGAGTATGGTTATAACTCTGAAGAGTTATAAATGTATATACAGTAGTAGCTCCTTTGAGCAGCACTACAGTTAAATTTACTCCAAATACAATATTTACTACAGTGCCATGAGACAATCCAGGATGGACTGGTTACTACAAGACGAGAACTGAAACAGTGTGCTGTTAGCACTAAAAGTACAGTTTATGTATGCAATAATTATTTAAATGTATTGTGCACAGTATGACTTAGCATAAAATAAGTATGTTGTTTTAAGTTAAAAGTTGTAACCAAATCTCAACATTTGTTCAACTCACTGTTCCACTGCATGGACACTCCACCTGTGAAAATGGTTTAGCCTATAGTCAAATTCAACGCACCCATGATTAGATGATAATTCAAGGGTGGCCGGGATTTTGCGGATTGTGAACGGAATTATAATTTTACTTGGCTGCATTTGGTGCAAACATAATTTGGAATAGTCATGCAATTATTAAATTATTTTTCTACGAATAACCTCCATTGTGTTGGAAATGTTGATTTTCTTGCTGAAAAATGCACCTGTTTTGTGAAAATTGAGCTTCTTCCTAGAGTCTAGAAGCTGTCTGCCTAGAGTATACAAGCTGTCTGCCAAGAGTATACAAGCTGTCTGCCTAGAGTATACAAGCTGTCTGCCTAGAGTATACAAGCTGTCTGCCTAGAGTATACAAGCTGTCTGCCTAGAGTCTAGAAGCTGTCTGCCTAGAGTCTAGAAGCTGTCTGCCTAGAGTCTAGAAGCTGTCTGCCTAGAGTCTTGAAGCTGTCTGCCTAGAGTCTTGAAGCTGTCTGCCTAGAGTCTTGAAGCTGTCTGCCTAGAGTCTTGAAGCTGTCTTACTAGAGTCTAGAAGCTGTCTTACTAGAGTCTAGAAGCTGTCTTACTAGAGTCTAGAAGCTGTCTTACTAGAGTCTAGAAGCTGTCTGCCTAGAGTCTAGAAGCTGTCTGCCTAGAGTCTAGAAGCTGTCTGCCTAGAGTATAGAAGCTGTCTGCCTAGAGTCTAGAAGCTGTCTGCCTAGAGTATATAGGCGGTTCGGAATAAAGTGAACACTCGAAAAAGCCCTGCTAAAGATCTATTTGCAGCCAATTCGTATCTTTCCGCGTGTAGCAGCTAACGACGGGAAAAGTTTGACTTCCTGGACACGTCACTTTATGGTTGCGCGTGTAAGATAAATTGTTCAGTCGATATGTAACTGTATAGTTTGATAAAAAAAAGAACTTAATTAATTATATAAAATACAATCATATCGCTGTCGGTTGAATTTGTTTCAGTATTGTTGTATTTAAATACGCATAAACACGGAACTATGTTGTGTTATTTCGTTGCCAACCATACAAGTAGTAAGGCAACTATAGTTAATGTTGAATTATATGCAGTAACGGCTAGTGATATTTTTCAAAGGTTAAATTTTTAGTGTTCACTTTATACCAAACGGCCTATAGTAGCTGTCTGCCTAGAGTATAGAAGCTGTCTGCCTAGAGTATAGAAGCTGTCTGCCTAGAGTATAGAAGCTGTCTGCCTAGAGTATAGAAGCTGTCTGCCTAGAGTATAGAAGCTGTCTGCCTAGAGTATAGAAGCTGTCTGCCTATAGTCTTGAAGCTGTCTTACTAGAGTCTAGAAGCTGTCTTGCTAGAGTCTAGAAGCTGTCTTGCTAGAGTCTAGAAGCTGTCTTACTAGAGTCTAGAAGCTGTCTTACTAGAGTCTAGAAGCTGTCTTACTAGAGTCTAGAAGCTGTCTTACTAGAGTCTAGAAGCTGTCT
>PNEQ01103635.1:0-10137 GCA_003012365.1 Medauroidea extradentata | reverse complement strand
TATATTTACTGGTTTTCAAGTTTTGTATGAAGTAAAAATATGCAAATTTTGACTTTGAAGTGACATTACGGGAAAACTAGATGAGCTAATTTTTTTCCGTTAGATATTAATGTTCTCTGAAGTAATGTCTACAAAACTAACACTATTTTATACAAATATAAAATTATGAATTTTTCCCCACTTGAACGCCCTTAAGCTATATAAGTATCAAGTTCAGTTAGGCTATATTCCAGGTAGTCAGATGTTAATTGCAGACTTATTGTCACGAGTATACTGTCAGGATCCGGTGGAGGAAGACCAGTCATCTCTCGATATAATTCATGGGGTAACACTCCCATTTTCCGCAGAAAGGCTAGATGAGTTCAGGGAGTGCACTAAGGATGATAGGGTGTTACAAGGGGTACTTAGTCATGTTAAGAATGGGTGGCCACCTAAAATATCACAAGTTGCAGATGCCTGTCAAGTGTATTGGAAATTTAAAGATAATATTTTTGAAGAAAATTGCATATTGTTACTAAACGGGGATGTAGACAGGGTGGTTTTTCCTGTAGCGTTGAGATCTAACGTGTTAAAAAAAACTGCATGAAGGGCACATGGGAGTTAGTAAATGTTTGCTCAGAGCGAATCAGGCACTTTTTTGGCCAGCGATGACGCAACATATTGAAATGTATGTCAAGCAATGTGTAGTCTGTCAGCAACTCCAACCCAGCAAGCCAAAAGTAGAAATGTATTCGAGAAACTTGCTTCAGTTCAGATGGCAAAGAGTGGCCACAGACTTCTTGGACTTTGCAGGGAAAAGTTATCTGATTATTGTAGATTTATTTACTCATTGGTTGGAGATCATACCAGTAGCAGATAAGTCAGCAGAGTCGGTGATACAGGCATTTCAGGATGTGTGTGCAACACATAGTACTCCACTAGAGGTACTAAGTTATAATGTTCCGTTTAATTCTTATCAATTTCGGAGTTTTTTGAAAACTTTTGACTGTAAAATTATTACGTCCAGTCCAGGTTATCCGCAAAGTAATGGGAGAGCGGAGCGAGCTATTGAAATCGCGAAAACAATTATGAGAAAGGCAATACATGAGGGAATAGATTGGAGGGTATCTCTAAAGGAGTACAGAAATACCCCAATTCCGAACATGAAAGCATCACCATCCCAGATGTTAATGAGTAGATCCTTGCGAACCACTTTGCCAGTCACGGAATCAGCATTGAAACCAGTAATTCAGAAGGGTATTTACGAGGGACTTGAATTGAACCAGAACAGAACAGCTAATTGGTATAATAAATCCGCTAAATGTGATGAGACATTTTCGACAGGGGAGCAGGTTTTATTCGTAACAGGAAAGAGAGGCGAATATCGGACAAGGGGTGTTATAGTGAGCAAGGATAGCACACCTAGGTCGTATTGGATAAAAACAAAAGCAGGGGCCCAGTTCAGAAGGACACCCAGGCATATTAGAAGGTGGTATGGGCAGGGGTTACACGACCCTACTATAAAAGTAGGTAACAACGAGGGTACGGCATATGACGGTTATGGAATAGGGGTGAGTGAGGCCACATCCAGTGAGGAAACAGAAGGGGGAGGAACTCAGCAACCAGTAACAGGGGAAGGAATTGGTGAAGAGAGCCCAGGGGGTGAGGATGTTCGGAAAATGGCTAGGGACCTCACTACACCAACCCTTACTGGAGGTGACAGTAATATCTGTACCAGAAGTGAGCGGGTGTCCAGAAAGCCTCTCAGGCTCTCAGGTTTGTGGGGAAGGTGTTGTAAAGAGAGTAACTTAGTATGCTGCAGTTGGCACTGATGTTATAACAGGAGTGTGACTTATAGTATGTAGAGTGTGATCTATGGAAGTGCGGTGATAGACTGTAATGTAAGCTTAACGGTGGTGTTCAAGTATTAAAGAAGTTATTGGGACAATTGTGTTTATTTATAAGACGCCTTTGGGTTATTAACATAACTAAACAACACCTACCTTGTGCCAGCCTTCATCCTGGCTGTTCTGCTCGGGGATCGAGTTAGGTCTCTTTGCCTGTTTCCTGGGCTGAGGATCTCTAGTTCGAGTCTGCCTTGTATAATTACCAGCTCGCCGACTATCAAAGTATTGCTGGTCTCTTTGTGACTGGGTCAGCTGTGGCTGTCCCTTAGGTCGCTGTTCAGCTGACCTGTCGGAATTTTTAGCCTTCACATGCACCTTGCAGCCGCAGTAATTAACCTCGTGAGACTTGCTGAAGAGAGTGCACATAGGCGCAGAAGCGTTACACTTATTCGTGATATGACTGCCGGCACACCAGCGACACACTGTCGTGGCCTTGCACGCCATGTAAATGTATACATTTTCTACAGGGTTTTAATGAAAGTATGTTACAATCTTCGTGTGGTGATTCCTTGTCGAAAATGAGGTACAGTTACATAAGACAACATTTCGCTTAGCACACTTCGTAAGGGAGCAATATGCCCTCGAAAAAATAATTTCAAACAAGTTTATTGGTACAAAATCGTAAACAACATAACATTAAATCATAATTCGCCAGATACTGTGTTCTGCAAACACTTATCGACAGTCCGTGAAAAATGTGTTTCGAATAACTTACGCTGTCATCAAAATAATAGGGGGTGGTCACCCACTTTCCAGCTTAGACGTTAGTGCCTTCAATTTTATGGACATGCAATTCTATAATTTGTATCAAGTGACCCAGATGAGCAAAAAAGGTCGTCTTGTTGTTACACTGTAAAGTGAAGCATGTCCAAGAAAATGGCCAAAATACAGTACATAGATTTAGTGGGCTGACACTTAGTAAACACACAATACACCGAATGATACAGTCCTGAAAACAAGTGTAGCAAATACTTTACTGTAATTAAAACGTTCACAGCCGCATAAGTGATATATGTTTACATAAATATCACAACAAGTGCTTGAATGTTCGGCCACATTCAGTACTACATGCATTGCAACGATGCAACAAGTACAGTCGCACATGCTGGAACAGGTTGGCATTCTTCCTTATCACTTCACCTGCTGCAACGATGCGTGCGACAAGCTCCTCGGCCGTGTCCACTGGCGTCTCGTAGACAAGGCTCTTCATGTGTCCCCACAGGTAGAAATCCAGGGGTGATAGATCAGGGGAGCGAGGAGGCCACTTGACAGGTCCTCCCCTGCCTATTCAGCGTCCTGGAAATACTTGGTTGAGGTACTCACGAACAGTACGAGCATTGTGATGTTGTGCCCCATCGTGTTGTAGCCACATGCAGTCACATATCAGCAGCGGTATGTCCTCAAGCAACTCGGGCAGAGTGTATTGCAAGGACCATAGGTACATGTAGCCATCAAGACGTGCTGGTAACATGTACGGTCCTACGAAGGTATCATTGACTATGCCCGTCCACACGTTGACCGAAAACCTCTCTTGGTGGAATCGCACAACCCTGGCATGTGGATTTACTTCAGCCCACACATGACTGTTGTGAGCACTGTGCATACCATGACGTGTGAAAGACGTTTCGTCTGTTGAGAGAACATACCTGGGAAACTCTGGGTCACGAGATGTCTGCTGCAAAAACCATGCACACAAATCATGTCTGGGTTGATAGTCACGTGGTAGTAATGCTTGCTCCCTACATGCACGATAGAAGCGTAGCTGCTGCTCATGCAAGACATCCCACATTGTCATGTGTGATGCACCCACCGCATTTGTAATAACACGGGTACTTGTTGACGTTTGATCCTCGACTCGGGCGAGTACTTCCGCTTCAAATCGCTGTGTCCACATTGTTGCATGAACACCACAGTCCCGGAAATGTGGCAGGAGAGTACCTGTATCTTGAAGACGCTGAACGATTCGTGCAAAAATAGTATTTGCTGGGTGCCGTCTGTGTGGAAATCTTTCACGATACATTCGTGCAGCTTACCTGCCCCACTGCACTTAGCTTCACCATAAATCAATACCATATCGGTAAGCTCTGCATGCCCGTACCTTTCCATGTTCACTGCCTCACGGACGTTTGGTTTTGATTGCAACCCAGTTATTGTGAATAGTATGACGAGTCCACATATCCCGGCACATCAGAGTGTACCTCGTCGCAGTCTAATGGGTACTCCAGCATGCATTACTGGCTAAACGGAGGAGGACGTGGGGAGTGTGCATGTATGAGGGCCAAGCCTCAGACAACTTACTCTTTACAGAGTTCAGAACAAAAAACTGTCTGTTCATCACAGAGGGAATGGTATTGAAAAATTTCAATAGTGACTTGCATACGTAGAATTGTGCGCTCCAATGTTTACCCTTCTTACATTACACGCATACTAATTTGTGTACATGACATTGTTCGCTTCATTTGGTTTCGTACTACTACTGTGTAGAATTATTACACATGTGCAGTACATTTCAATATCCCGGCAACATTTACTAACAAATTCGTTCTGTTACACCAGCCATCTATCAGTAACTGTTCGTAGTTCACACAACGTCGCCAATGATGCGTTGTAGGTTTACAAACTAGCATGGGGTACGCGTTTGTTACTAACTACCGTGTCGTTCAGCCACACCACCTGTGTAGTAAGCGTTGCCTACGTGGCAGTCCCCTAACACTGTCATGCCCATTTTCTTGTGGCGTGCAACAGCCTGCACGTATTTATCTTGTAGCCCGTCTTGTGCACCATGCCACCATTACGGAACGGGCCGAGCGCCCGTACAGCCACAGCATATCGGAACGCTCCCGGCCACATGGGCACACGAGGTAGCGGCGTCCAGACGCCGCCCCCGCGACGCCGGATGCCACCAGCGTGTGCGTCGGTCCCGTACAACTACCGGCAAATGGTAGGAATGTGCCCCCTTGACGAGAAGCGACGTAATTTAACGTCAAAGTTGAATACCGTTAAGAGCCCTTCCGTGCTTTTCCCGTCAAGGGGAGTTATGCCATTTAACAGGCAATAATATAGACAGGCCAGGAGTAAGTGTGTTTCATGTGTACTGTGTCCCCTCTCAACTTTTTCCTATTTAACCTTAATACCAGTAAAACACCCCTGCGCCTCGCGACAACTTGGACTCGCCCACGCAGCCAACTTGCCGCCCAAATATCTACACATGTTCTCCCCCAAACAGTTTCACGTTTAATTTGTTCTGTAATTGCCAGTGTTGTGTTATAATTATTTCTATTCAAATAACGTCCAAATTCAGTGTCTACGTTTTTAAGTGCTGTCTGGTTAAAAGTTTCATATAACTAAAAAGTACGTAAACTTTCAATAAACTATCCCGTTATACAAATTTGGGACTCTAACCCTCAAGCTGTGCTATTATGAGTGATTTGGGCCTTTGCCCCTGTTTAATATAGTGATTTTGTGTTTTTCGGCGAGTGCTTCTCGCACTTTGGCGGCACGATGTCATGCACGTGGGAAGGACTCGCCAGTTGGCATTACGCGGCGGACCGGGACGGTCGACGTGCTAGTCACTCCGGGCCCTTCACAACTTTGCATAGTCAGTAGCGTACCAATAGTCATTCTTTTTCGTCTGGAACATTTTCTTTTAATATTTGCTGGCCCGGAGGTGTACCGTTCACCCCTGCAACTCGTCGCCCAGGGGTATTACTTAAATTATCCTTTTCACTCGTGTAGTGAATTTTCGTATAACAGCATCGCCCACCGGTCGGGCTTAGGGCCAGGTCCGCTATTTGCGCCACCAGTGTTGTATGATTGAAGCATGGTGCTTTACCAATAAATACGATTTTCCAGATTACAGGTGCGTATTTATTACTTGCCGCTTCACTGCCATAAGGGCGCGGGACCCTTCAACCCGCTTACCAGTGTTCTACCTACAGTGTGTATATGTGTGTACGTTTCTACTTTAGTGCTACGGGCGTGGGGAACGCCATAAGATTCCCCTGCGTAAGTAACATAGCGACGTAGAGTGGGGAGTGTTCTGCAACGCCACGGCCGTCGGCCACGTGGCCCTGAAACCTAGAGTCTCTGCTCTCATGAGTTCCCGTTCTCTCCTAACGGGTTGGTGCACCGGGCAAGCAACACTTAATCACGACCCCCGCTCACGTCACTTGTAATTGCTTCACTTTACAGTGTAACAACAAGACGACCTTTTTTGTTCATCTGGGTCTCTAGATACAAATTATAGCATTGCATGTCCATAAAATCTGATGGCACCAACATCTAAGCCGGAAAGGGGGTGACCACCACTACCATTTTTTTGATGACGGTGTAAGTTATTCGAAACACATTTTTCACGGACTGTCGATAAGTGTTTGCAGAACACATTGTCCGGCGAATTATGATTTAATGTTATGTTGTTTACGATTTTGTACTAATAAACTAGTTTGAAATTCGTTTTTCGAGGGCATATTGCTCCCTTACGAAGTGTGCTAAGCGAAAAGTCGTCTTACGTAAATGTACTTCATTTTCGACAAGGAATCACAACACAAAGTTTGTAACATACTTTCATTTACATCCTGTATTTATTATGTAATCTTTATGACTGGTCCAATATCCCTACCAGCACACAGACATCCTGAGAACGTCCGTAGGATGTGGGAACTGTCGTCCCTAGAACGTCATAGGGAAGTTCATTTCTAGTCCTTTTTATGTAGGAAAAGTTCATGTAAAATTACTACCTACGGACATCCCTAGGATGTCTGGCATACACATACATGGGATATTCCTAGGAACTCCCTGGGATCTGTACTAAACACATCCTCAAGAGCTCTCTGGGATCTGTATTAAATGCATCCCCAGGACATCCCTAGGAGCACACTGGGACATGTATTAAACACATCCCTGGGACATCTCTAGGAGCTCCCTAGGACCTGTATTAAACACATCCCTGGGACATCCCTAGGAGCTACCTAGGACCTGTATTTAACACATCCCTGGGACATCCCTAGGAGCTCCCTGGGACCTGTATTAAATGCATCCCTAGGACATCCCTAGCAGCTCCTTCCAGCAGCAAAAGTAAAAGTTTAGTGTTCAGCTCAAAAGAAAACAAATGTATTTGTTTTGGTGATATGTAAACTTAGTATTTAACACACAGTCAAATACACATAATTTTTTTTTCCTAACCTACCCTAACTACTAAGTTATGTGCGAGGCCCGGGGAAGGAGCGGGACTAAGTGCGTCTCAGGGCTGAGCCCCAAACGCCTACTAGGGGGAAGTTTCATGCAGAGGAGGCATGCATCGCGGCAGAGAGGGATTGGGCAGACATGGCCGCAATTGGTGTCTACCTCCCTAAGTGTACCTATAGCTAAGCCATAATCTAAGAAGAGAGAGGGAAACACCGGCATAGTACCGTAAAAACCCTCTTGACAGAATAGGAGTATAACCACTCAGCAGTTACATGCATTAAAAATAAAAATGGCACTGGAAAAGCGGGAAGGTCCAGGTTGTTAGTAGAGTTGTGAAGTAAGAGTTGGGCTGGGGGGGGCGGGAACTATATTTATTTTCTTTATTTCCTTTTATTTTCTTTTTAGGAGGGCGCTGGTTTTAACCAGGGCACTGTGGGTGAGCACAGTACTCTGGTGGAGGACGAGGTTTTAGAGGAGCCTCGTCCTCCCGTATCCCCAGTAGATACATGAAACATACTTAAAGAGACATAAATTATTACACTTAACTAGCTCACAGGCAAGCCTGATGAGTTAGCATTAAATTAAAATATGTAAGCGACTAAAATAATATGTTAAAATGAATAAAATATTACGTTTCGAGGACTCGTGCCTAGCACAGAAGTATCTGTGCAAGCAGGAGCCCTCTGATTGGCTGCTAGTGGTCCTGCCGGCCAACCACAGCTTCAGCCAATCACAGGCCTCCGCCGTTCCGGACCGACAGAAAACACCGCAGCCAACTTACAGCTAGCAATTTCTATAATTTAAACGTGTTAAATTGTGAGTGTACAGTATAATAATAATTACCTAATTAATAAAATATAGCAATGTAATTTCAACAGCGGCGCTGCCACGTGTGCCATAGGCTTGTCAGTTATATCATGCCATATGCTGTGAAATACATAGTGCTTCGCAGTGTTGTTATCATGGACAAAGTCTTGAAATCTTGAGAAATATTACGTGTTACCCCAGGTTTCCCTTGTAAGTGTAACTTGTAATTGTTTTGTGTATTTGTGCGGCTCCTGCCATGCATATTCAGATCGGTACTGGGGCTGAAGGTATTCCAGACGGGCCTAAGCAGCATGACAGGTGGTGATGTCAGCCCTCGTCAGCGCAGGCAGAAAGCTCCTAAAGCGGGCCGTGCCAAACGTGGCTTAGAGGGGAGGTGTGTGGGTGACTTATAATTAAATACCTGATTTAAAAATACGTTCTTAATATTATGGGGCTTACTATTAACTTTTTTATCAGCTAATTAATATTTATTAGCTGCGCAGGTGCTAGGGCGAGTCGCGAAACTGTGTATTTCATGTTCCGGACCTCGCGAGTGTTTAGAAAACCGCGAGTAGGTCGCGGGGCAGGGGCCCCAAGAGTGGCCGGGGCCCCACGAGTGGCCGGGGCTCCGGCCAATCACAGCGCCCGCCGGACTGAGAAAAACTAAGGAGGCCTATGCGCTAGAAGCGATTTTGGTCGCTTATAACGCTGATTTTCGTCAGGATTATAATCCCCAAGGCTTGAAATTAATGGATTTAAATTATTTTGGCAAGTAGCATAAAATTGCTCTGCCATTTTACGGTAAATGTCTTGCAGCAGTTCTTGTTTAAGCTCTGCATGCAAGTATCTAATAGGTGTGTACCGAGGTGCATCTGCCGCAATTCTAAGACATTTATTTTGCAACACTTGTAAAGTACGAGTGTGCTAGAAGCGATTTTGGTCGCTTATAACGCTGATTTTCGTCGGGATTATAATCCCCAAGGCTTGCAATTAATGGATTTAAATTATTTTGGCAAGTAGCATAAAATTGCTCTGCCATTTTACGGTAAATGTCTTGCAGCAGTTCTTGTTTAAGCTCTGCATGCAAGTATCTAATAGGTGTGTACCGAGGTGCATCTGCCGCAATTCTAAGACATTTATTTTGCAACACTTGTAAAGTACGAGTGTGCGATTTCGCGCAGTAAGCCCACGCAGGAGCTGCATATGTTCAAATAGGGCGGATCATTGTAAGTTATTATAAATTAAAAGTCAGTTTTTAAGCTTAAGGCCTGAGTTGCGATTTGTCATTGGATAAAGTGCCGACATGCGAGCATAGGCAAGGTTTCTCTTGCTCTTTACATGACTTCGCAATGTCAGCCTTTTATCCAGTATTACACCTAAATATTTGACTTCGTTTTTATAAAGTGTTTCCTCGTTAAATAGAGTGAGGCGCGGAAGATTGGCTGGAATGTATCGGCGTGTGTAGACCACAGCTTCGCATTTGCCTGCATTAATTTTAATTCGCCACAGGCGGAAATAATTTTCTAGCTCATTGAGAATTTCCTGGGCTCGCCGAATTGCGATCTCGGCACTTCTGGTTCGCATGTATATAACTGTGTCGTCGGCATATACACCTAGGTTCATGTTCCAATTAGGGGGCCGCGGAATATCGCTAGTATATAAGTTATATAAAACTGGGCCTAGTATGCTGCCTTGGGGTACTCCTGCCCTAATTTCTTTAAAATCTGAGGTCGCTCCGTCAATAGTTACGGCAAAAGAGCGCCTATCTAAGTAAGAGGCAATGAGTTTAATATAACAACCGGGGAAATTTTTCTCGTACATTTTAAAAAGTAGTCCAGCATGAAACACCCTGGCAAATGCTTTCTCTACATCAAGAAAGACTGCTACTGAATATTGTCGCCAGTTAAATGTTGTAGTTATGTGTTCAGTTAGTCTGACTAACTGTTGAACAGTGGAATGCTTTTTTCTAAAGCCAAATTGCTCGTTAGGAAAATTATTCGCGTTTTGAATGTGAGTAACGAGGCGGCGCAGCAGAACACATTCATGCACTTTTGAGAACGTACTTAATAAGCTTATGGGACGGTAATTTTGTGGCAAGGTCTGATCCTTGCCAGGCTTTGGAAAAACAATTATGTTGGCACGTTTCCAGGGCGTGGGGAAGTGCGCAAGTGTCATACTTGCATTTATGCACCTAGCCAGAGCCTCTAGTGTAGACTCTGGCAGCTGCTTGAGAACTATAGCTTGTAGGGTATCGAAC
>PNEQ01103634.1:0-10016 GCA_003012365.1 Medauroidea extradentata | reverse complement strand
CTTTACAGAGAGTGAGCTAGAAATGGAGGTGGATTTCCCTGAGAAGAGGATTAGCATAAAAAAGAAAATGCCAGGAGAACATGCCCAGGACGAATCACGCTTTCTTAGTACTACACAAAAGTTTAAATTGTTGTATTTTAGTATTTTGGACTGTGCTATGAAAAGCATTGAAGAAGGATTTGTTCCGAATCAGGATTTGCTAGAAGATTGTGCTGTGTTGGATCCTAAAATCTTTGCAAATATGTTGAATCATCCCAATCATACCATTTCCGCGAATTCATTGATAGCAGTGTCAAACTTAACAAACATTAGCAGATCCGAACTTCTTAACGAGTTGACACAGTTTGCTGCACAGTACGATGTTTTCAAGCTGGCTTTGGGAAGAGAGTGCACTAATGAACATAAACTTGGTGAAGTAGGATCGAGCGATGAAGATGTAGATGTTGATGTTGATCATATGTCTTTGTGTGAAATCAATTTTACTGTAAAATGTTCCCAATGTTTGTCATGTGCTTTTACTGTTCTGTATGATCTATCGTCTCAATCAGGTCTTTTCAATAACTTGTATTCCGTTTATAAATATGTAATGACAGTTCCATGTACTCAAGTTTCTTGTGAAAGAGTCTTTTCCAAACTAAAAATCGTCAAAAACAAACTAAGAAATTCGTTAGGTCAGGATTTATTCAGTAACTTAATGCTTATGAACTGTGAGAGAGACTTATTCAAAAATGTTAACAAAAGTAACATCATAGATGATATCGCATGTACTATACTCTGTCCACTCTAAGGTTGCAGCAGAAATAAAAATTTCTAGTGAAATCAATCAAAGCTATTGAATTACATCTTGATTCCGCACATTGTGATTGTGACATAGCGTAGTTACCTTGTATTTTTTAGTATTTCAAATGAAATTTACGCTGTGCAAAAATGTTATATTGACATTCACTTCGACGAATTAGCTGCAACCTTAGAATGGATAGAGTATAGTGACGAACTCAGAAAAAAATTAATAGTATGACTATGCATGTTCAGTGAGAATCTTTTCATAACAAAGAAAAATTAAATGTGTCGAAAATATAACCATTTCAACATCAATTTCCGCTGAATTATGTGGTATGCTATATAAGGTGTGCTTTGCTCTCTATTTAGCAGTAGAATTATGCAATTATATCATCTAATGTATAACTATATATTTGTATAAAACATTATTCCACTTATTTTATAAATAAATTTAATTTGTTAGTATAACGCTACTAGTGACTAGTGTACAATTTTTCTCGATAATCCAATATGAAATATTTACTTGGGAGGGGGGGGGGCCTCAGACAAATTTTGCCGAGGGCCCAGTGGTCTTCCAGTCCGACACTGATAACAAGTACACAATTTCGTAACTCCATGGTGGTAGCCATTTATGTTTACTGAATATTGCATTTTAGCGATTTCTTGTAAATGCAAACAGATTCGGCAAACGCTTGCTAACAGCTTGTGACCAATTCAACCACTAAAATGCGCCTAAAGTTACCGCTAGCGATACTTAGAATAACACATTCGAAGAACATACATCATTATCTTCATTAACAGTACATTATATTGTGACAAATTTACCTTATGCCTACTGGGATTACGTTAGAAATTATGTATTTTTCGTACCAAAAGCGAAGTTTACAAACTCTTCAGTGGCTGCAACAATTGACCATCTGGCTCGATCCACTCGTGAGGACTGCTATCGGTCGAATGCCGACATTTGACGGGTTGCCTCGTGCGTCTCATGCATTCTACGTTCCTTCCGCGACGAAGTACACAGTCAGACTGACGTAATGTTAGCCGAGGATGTGAATTTTGTTTATCATTCTTAGAATGACGCCATATTAGACTTTATCTACGAGAGCCATTACTCGTTAAAAACATAAAAACTGCTTTGTATATTGGAATATGAGCCTGTGAAAGGACACTCTATCTGTTTTTCGAGAAATGCAGATTGCAATTCTGTAAACTGTTCAAGAATGTGTCTCTATTGAGAAGGTTGGGACATTGAAACAAAATATGATTAACATCCTGTACTGCTTCACCACATTCACAAATTGGAGATTCACATAACTTTAGTTTGAATAGATGGTGTTTGAGCCGACCATGATTGAGTCGCCGGTGGATCATTGTAGTATAAAACATTTTATTGTTAGTAGTCTTAAAGAACACTGGACTGTCTTGTAATGTCGGTTGAATTAAATTGTAGGAATGCGCGATTGAGACTTTATCCCAATGGGAAGACCACAGCGACTGTACCTCTTGTTTGAGAATGTAGAACAGAGCACAAAGGGAAGGTTCAAATTTAGCTTCACCTCCTATAGCTGCTTTATTCCTCAATTTGTCTACTGTTTCGTTATGTTCAATGCCCATGAGACTGGGAATTCAAGTGAACATAACCTTGGTTCCCAGGTTATCCAGAATTAAAAGCTGTTGTTTTATTTTGAGTATGATATCGGATGGGGTATAGGATTGATGTACTGACTGCAGAGCTGTAAGCAAACTTAACGAGTCAGTATATACCCAAAGTTTCAAGATGTTCAGAGACACTAGAAATTCAAACGCTTGAAACAATGCATAAGCTTCAGTGTAGAATGTGGAAATCTCGCTTGGCAAATTATATAAGCTCGTCCTTTTTAACTGAGGAATAAAGAAGGCGCAACCAGCCGAGTCCTTGTTTTTGGAGCCATCCGTGTAGACCTGTAAATACTCAGAGGTATTCCATAAATGAGCTTGAAAGGTTAGCTGAACATCCAAGGGCAGAAGATGCTCTTTGTGTGTTCCAAACAAGTCAAACACATAAGGGATATAAAACAATGCCTGAAAATTGACAGTAAAACAGGTTATCTGCTTTTCCTGAGGAAGCTGGGGCATGTACTTCTTAATGTTTGGTAAAAGATCCAGATCCAAGTCATTGATAATCGTCCGAATCGGGTTCATTTGAAAAAACGATGATTTTATCCAGTACTTGTTAGAGATGTACAGCAACCGCAGATGAATAGGTGATACGTTAGCTTCAACGTGGAGTGCATCAATAGGAGACTATTTCATTGCCCCTAAACACCATCGTAGACAGTTATTTTGTATTTTTTGCAGTATAGTAAGATTCGTTTTACTGACAGTGGTCATAAGCAAGCATCAATAGTCTAGTTTGCTTCTAATGAAAGATTGATAGAATTGTATTAAAGTTTCAGGATCCCCACCCCATGTGATGTGGCTGAGTATTTTAAGCATGTTGAGGGCTGACTGTAGTGTGGCATCCAGATACCTAATCTGTGCAAGCCAAGTAAGCTTAGAGTCCAGCATTATTCCCAAGTATTTGTGAGTGGTGACATTATCAATTATGGTATCATAAATTTTTAATTGCAGAGCAATATGATCAAAACGTTTTCTTGTAAAATACATTACTTTGGTCTTAGTAAGAGACAGTCTATTAGTATACAACCAAATTTCAAGCCATAAAAGTGTGTCGTTCAATATTTCTTCTGTTTGTGTGAACTGTTGCGCTAGATGAAATAAGACTATGTCTTCAGTGTACCTATGCAAGGGACAGGACATATGATCCAACATTATAGATTAGGTCCTGGGTGTAGAATAGAAATAAAAGAGGGCTCAAGACCCCTCCTTGTGGGGTTCCACAGTGAACAACTCTTCCAAGTGTTAGAAAATTACCAATTTTCAGGTGTACTGTCCTACTTGCAGAGAAGGAATGAAGAATAAAGAGAATGGTCTGAGGAAATCCCAACTTTGTTAGTTTCCTTAGCAAAGTGGGGATATGCACTAAGTCGAAAGCAGATTGCAGGTCTAGAAAGCAGGCTGTTAAAATTCCCTTACCTCTCAAGGCTTCCAGAGCCCACCGGACAATAATAGCAACTGCATCCTGAGTGGATCTCCTTTTTCTGAAGCCAAACTGTTCTCTACGTATCAAGTGGTTGGTTTCCAGCCACCATTCCAGTCTACATTTAAGGATACATTCGAAAGTTTTAGCAACACATGAAGAAAGTGTGATGGGTCTATAAGATGTTGGTAGGTCAGGATTCTTGTGTGGCTTTAGGAAAGGTAGGATCAGTGACTGCGTCCATTGTTGTGGGACAACTCCTGTTAGAAGTATACTATTAAAGATTCTAAGTAAACAATCGTGAGCTATAGCAGGCATTCTACTGAGATGCAGATAGGTAATTCCATCTAGACCCGGTGACTTAGATGTATGTCGTAATGAAGCCCTGTATTCTTGTTGGGAGGTCAGAGATATAAGGCAATCTCTACCCATACATTTGACCTGATGCACATCCACATTGACTGGCCAAGTTAGTTACATTTCTGAGGGTACATAGTCAGGGGCTATTTGCTTATGGATAAGTGACAACATGTGATATCCAATCATATCCGTACAAAGGGCAGTCACTTTATTTTGTAGGGCGTTTAGCACTCTCCATACTTCGTTGTTAGCGGTTCGGGCCGATAAGTGACTACAGAATTTCTTCCAATGTAGTTTTTTACAGTCTTTGACCAAACGTTTAAATGTAGCCTGCTTCGAGAGGTAAGTTAGAAAGTTTTCTCGAGTACTAATTTCTTTATATTTTCGGAAGGCTTGCCAGCGCTCATTGTTCAGCACATCACATTCAGTTGTGCACCACCCAACATAAGGTTTCTTAGGCGAAAATGTGGAATGTTTCCATGGAGTGCTCTGAGCAATTGCTGTGGTTATCATGTGTTGCCAGGAATCATATTGTCTTTGAAGCGACCAATCGATGGGTATCCCGTCAAGGAAGCTGTTCTCTACATTTGTTATATATTCACCCCATGAGGTTTGGAGATAATTGTAGAAGTCATGACTGATGAGGTAAGCACCAAAATTGTGTGAGTCATCTTTGCAACCAGTATCAGCAATTTCTATAGGGTAGTGATCACTTCCCAGTGTATCATTGAGTATGGTCCAAGAGATCTTCTTAGCTATGTGTGAGGTACAAAAGGTAAGGTCTATTGCAGAGCTGCATCTGTCAGATGTCCCTAGATATGTTTGACCACCACTGTTCAGGAGGATAAATGGAGATTCTGATAAGAAATCTGATAGATGCTTGCCGGCAGTGTCGGTGCAAGGATCTCCCCACTGCGGGTGGTGGGCATTTAAATCACCCCCTACAATCAGATGGGAAGTGTCCCTGGGAAATAAAGCAGAACATTCCTCCTTTGTAATACTGTGTCGAGGAGTTGCATACACTGAGTACAAAGAGAAGGCATCCTCTTTGTACCATACCTTACATGCAGCAATTTCTATGTTGGGGTGTGTGCGTCCCACTGGAATAGTAGTTGATGGTATTTTTTTGTTAACTAGCACCGCCACTCCATGAGTAACAGGGCTATAGTTGCAGTACAGAGTAAATCCAGATAATGAAATGTCCTGTTCTCTCTCCATTTGGTTCATTGAAGAAGAAAAACATCAGTAGGGAATTGGTGGGCGAATTTTTGTAGGATGCCCAGATGAAGGTATAAATACCTACAGTTCCACTTTATTATACACATTGAAAATAGTCAAAAATGTGTTCTATACCAATGTATTGAGTAGTTAAGCCCACGAGGTGGTAAGATTGTCGGTATGAGCATCGAGGGTGACATACTGCAAAGTAGAGCGCACATTGTCTATAGCTTCCTTCAGAACCGGAGTACCACGAAGGGCACAGCTTTCCAACAATGTTAGCAATCCCTTAACTGCATTCCGAAGCGAGTCCACCCAGTCTGTGTTTCTATGTTCAGTGCTGTTGATCGCATTCGCTGGAGTTGTAGACTCATGAGAGGATGAGTCCTGTACCTGTTGTGTTAGTGAAGCCCCATTGACTTGACTGTCTTGGTCAGGTTGAAACTGTGAATAGTACAGTGCGATGGGCGTCAGTTTCTTAAACGTTGTGTGGCCGTCTGGCTGAGCCCTAAACAGGCTCTGTGATTGCCCTTTTCCTCTTTTGACAGGAGATAGTGGGGGTGACCATTGCATCAGAATGCGTTTCTTGTGATGTGTTATAGCGCCAGCATATGATGTTCGAGAAGGTGGAGGCTGTCCATTGCCGCTACATTCTGAAGAGCCTTGTTCAGGGAATGAAAACCTATTGTGTATGGGGAAGGTAACATCATAATTTCTGTTCCCCGGAAGGGCATCTTGAAATGAGGAGCTAGTCTCTCTGTAGGTTGTTGTATCGTCCACTCGCAAAACCCAAGATTTGGCCATTTTGAAAGAAATATTGAGCTCTGCCATTGTTTGTTTTATTTTGGTCTCTATTGCCCATTTCGGGCACTTTTTATCTGTCGCTTTGTGCTCGCCTTTGCAATTTTGACATTTCAGGGTGGATGCATTGCAGGAGTCCAGTTGGTGGTCCTCACCACAGGCTGGACATCGTAACCTGGTACTACGGCAATGTTTGAACGAGTGGCCGTATCGAAAACATTTATTACAGAGCATTACCTGCTGGGCTTTGGGTTTAACCCGAAAAATTGTTTTATACACAGTGACAGTGTCTGGTAGCAACTGTCCCTTGCAAGTTAATGAGATTAATTTCGTCGATGTGAGTGTTTGGACATCCCTTCTCACTACTTTTTAAACATTCGTTCTACTGTCACTAGTTCGTAGGGAGTCTCAATACCAGCAGCAATTTCTTCGTTGGACAAGTCAAGCGGGATTTCATATATTAGGCCCTGTCATTGTGTCAGAGACAAAGGGATATATCCTTTGAGGTTATGCATAGTTAAAGTGGCTCCTGTAATAAGGTCGTTAGCTGTACGAGCCGATTTCATAGTAATTTGACCCTATTTGGGCCAGCACGAGAAATTTGCAAGATGCTATCAGTGCAGTTGTGCAATCTTCTGCCAATAGACACTGGGTGAATATTACCAAGTTTTTGTCGGTAGACTCTATGAAGACCACATATGGGCCTAGACTTGTAGTTGAATATAAAGCTGGAGGAGCTTGATGATTTCCCCGATTTTCGTTTGTTGGCACAGTGTTGTCCCTGTCTGGTGGAGTATTATGGGGTGCATTTCCAGAACTGTCGGGGATGATACTCGGTGGTGGATTGGTATTAACAGTCTCGTTACTAACCTGGAATTCCATGTTTTCTTCAGCCCCTATTTTGGGGGTATAAAATACCCGAGTTGTCTGCTAGCTCTCTTCGGAATCAACCAACCTGCCATATTATATAGAATCACGAGTAGACACAAGGCACCGATAATCACTCTTCGTCAAACGAACTCGTACACGTTCCGCCTGTCCAGAGAGCAACCTGGATGATGAATGTTCCACAAACAACTCATTTAAAATCAAAACTCCTGACTAACTACTAACATATCGTATTCAGAAGCAAAATTTTTGTAACTTTAGACCATTCTTAGTAGTGACCACGGTCGTAGAAGTACAGGTCTGGACACTCGCCTATCTACCAATGTATTTTGCTTGACACCCTTGTTGTTTGGCTGCAGTTCGCCAAGTTACCGAGAATGTCGTACTTTTTGGTGCTGTAATCCGGGCAGTCGGACTCAAACTCCACCTACTTTTTTCCATTGTTAAATTTTTAAAGTAAATAAAGATTGCTGGAGCCTTTTATTAAATTTGTGAGTGAAGAAGTATTTCATAAATTGATAAAAAATACGTTATGATAAATTGTTTATCTTAGCAGAAAGGAAGTGGGCGGAGTTAAGTCCGACCGCCCTAACATCAGTGCCAATAAAACACAATATTCTCGGTAACTTGGTGAACTACAGCCAAACAACAAGGCGGTCAAAAATCCAGGCGAGTGTCCAGACCTGTTCTTTTACGGCCATGGTAAAGACTGACTATACTCCATTCACTCTAAGTTGAGTTCTGATGTAAACAAATAACGTAATACAGCAGCACCCTATCCTACAACCCACCATACTGCTGTGACCCACAAGGAGCAGAGTTGAATAGCTCCAGAAACAGAAATAGGTTCTAGAAGTACAAGTGTATTCTCGATATGCTTAATTTAAATGTTGCACCGGTAGCTAGCAATGAGAACTTCAGGACTACTTAGATTATCACAGTCTATTTTCACTGAAATAAGCACTAACCGTTGATACTTATTACCTTTGCTAAATCAGTGTGCCAAAAACATTTTGAACTTAAGTCCTAAAAAGCTGCAACAAGGAAGGTATAAAGTTGTACTTAACTCTGAGTATTCAAGGCATTCTTGTTCTTGAACAGAAAAAAAAAATACTGTAAATAAATTTGACATAGCAAAATATTCATCATCTCCATTTTTATTGCTATGGTTGGTGGCTTTTACTCTACAAATATTCAGTAAATGTTAAAATTTTCCAAATTAATCAGACCACAATCCATTCTTCCAAAAACTCATTGTTTCAAACTTGCCACCCTTATTCTCTTTTCATTGAGTACTATCCTGGATATAGAGTAAACATCTAAACAATTGCTGCTATACAACATAAGATCAGCGACCTGATCATAATCGCCTTAAATCTAAAATACACAGATCTTTAAAATTTACAAACAATTTTATGGCCATAGAATAATAAAATGTCTGCAGCCACAATACATGAAAATGAAATTGCACTTATTACAGTAACGTCATTTCACTTCGCTAATTTCTAATTGGCTCGATTTGAGCAGCATGCCGACATACTATTTCCAACCGACAAAACTGTGTACAGTTGGTATCATAGGAAACAACAACACCCTATAAATTAAAACAATATTGCGTGAAAATTTCGTATGTATTATTGACACATGGAAAGAAAAATTAAATAAAAGCTTGATAAAAATACTGACATGAGCAATTACAATATATTTCAAAATTTAATTCCAATTAACATGCCATGACTAACGATCGTATTCAAATATTCTGATATTAACATAACGAAAATTTGGTACTAAATGCAGAAAAAAAGTTAAATAAGTGATTAAACTTACTGTAAAACCTCCTAGATTATTTTGTACTTCGTTATGGAAAAATGACATTTTATAAATCACCAAACAATCTTCGATAATTCACGATGCATACTCGTTCTATTTTTTTTTGTAAAGAATGTTATGCGAGATTTTTATTCTTGCCTTATAAACATCACCGCAGTTTGTTTGTTAACGAAGACCTATATCCACGATTCGAAAATCATGCAAGACATTTTCACTGTTCACGTTCAGCGTCACATAACTTAACCCGCAAGCGATGTAAACATAAACCGACACGAGGACGGAACGAAATAGATAAAGGAATTTTGGTTCGGACGAAAATGAATACACGGAAAAACCACTCGCAGTAGCCCCAACATTGATGCGT
Organism: Medauroidea extradentata; assembly: GCA_003012365.1. Lineage (NCBI taxonomy): Eukaryota > Metazoa > Arthropoda > Insecta > Phasmatodea > Phasmatidae > Medauroidea > Medauroidea extradentata. The sequence continues at coordinate 693 of PNEQ01103634.1, read as the reverse complement.
TAATGTCCAAAAATACTTTGGAAAAAAAATTATAAAACATTACATCTTATTGTGGTATTTCTGACTTATTTTTGCAGTGATAACTATTCCTGAACAAAACTTTTGGTATTTTCAGAGTATCGTACATCTCTAAATACTGGTAAGTGTACCAAGAAACTCGTACGTTTAACAGTACGACAGTCGTTAAATAACTCGTGAATCAAATGTACGGACGTGTCGTCTGCTAACCATAATTACAGTAATTAACATGTAGTGTCGTAGATTGTGTTTGTAACGTCTGTATGTTTTAGATATTTGTTAATAAAACTCTCTCATTAAGTGATGGAGTGGTAAATTTATATTTACACGACAGATAACAACGATCTATTTCTTATGCAAGATCACAGTGCAGGGCGGTCGGCAGCCAATGAACATGTTTGTTTATAATTTGCTTTATTTATCTTAAAATTCAACTTTTAGTAAACGGAGTATAGTAACAGTTTAAGACATGTAATAGTGACGCGGGTCGTCCCTGACCTCCCCTGATCTGAGCCCGTCGTGCGCATCAAGCCTGGCGGCTTGCGCATATTGGAACGCACCCGCCCACGTGCGCGACGAGGTAGCGGCGCCTAGACGCCGCCCCCGCGACGTCGAGTGGACGCAATATGTGCCTCGGACCCAGAAAACGACCATCCATTGGTAGGAAAGTGCCCC
>PNEQ01103628.1:0-24840 GCA_003012365.1 Medauroidea extradentata | reverse complement strand
AAGACTATGTTGAGATGATAGTGACTTCAAGTAATAAAGGTGCTTATAGTGTTAAAATGGTTGACACACTTGACATCTTTGATTTCCAAGCATGGTGGCCATCATTCTACAAGAAAACTACCCTGTCACTAGAAAGTGCTTCGAGACGTGTGCCCAGAAATCAGAAGGTCCAGTTTGCTATTGCTTCTTTTTCACATTTAGAATTCAACTCGGAACGCCAAGGAACTGTTGTTGTCAGTGAAATGATTGATGGTCTAGTCAAGCACACTTTTCTATTGAAGTTACCAGGAGTTGGGCAACCCACTATCAGGGTACTACCTGCTTATCCAAGTGGTTGTGTAACAATCAAGAAAAAGAAGATTGAAGATATACAAAAACTGCTGAGGCACATTCCATACGAATGTATGAACTTCTATAGGGAGATTATTGAATGGTCAACATCAGAATGATTACTGACAGCATTGTTACTTGTGTGCTACTGTTCTTTTATTGCATAGCCATTCATATTTTCTTATCATCTTTACATTTAAAATGTGAAGTATACATAAATAATACTTAATCAAGAAAGATGGTCAACACAGAGACAAAATTAAGTGAAAGAACAGGGATTTTGTTAAGGGAAATACTTATAAGTTTGGTTTCATTTGCAAAATGGGATAAATCCATAAACTTTAACTAATTATTAAGGTATGATTCTAAAATTCAATTACGGTTATTTTAGTATTATAACGTACATCTGAGTTCTCTTTAATAAAATAAAATGTTTCCACATATTCTTTCTTCAAAGTGTGTAAACTAGACAGTTTTCGTTTAATATCTCAGAACTATGTCGTAATGACTTAAAATCCCTTTTGCAAATTCCTGATTCAATTACTGGGAAAATGTGTTTCATAAGTTCTTCAATAGCATACTTAAATTACAGGCAATACTTCACTTTGTGTTTTAGAAAAATCATGTTAAAAACCTAAAATTATAAATGCGTAAAAATTCAAGTGCCTTCAAATATTTTTAAAAAGTTTCTAATTGTATTAATTTGTTCTGCATGTCACACAGCCAGCAATCCTCTACAGATTGCAGAAAATATGATGTACATTACCTTCAAGATATGGATCTACATAAAAAGAAGTTATTATTTCTAGTTACAAAAAAAAAAACTGTGCAGAGATACAAAAACACAATATCGAACGGTGACCACTTGTGAACAACTCTGGTCCACAAAATTTGAATACATTATTTTCACCGGCTGAAAGGTATTCTGATGAGACATCGTACGATTGACAGTATGATTTATCCAGACAGTGAGAATACTATGTTATTTGGAGCAGAGATGCATTTATGCAACACTTCATTCTGTCTCTGCTACACTGAAGTTTAAGCTAGCGTAGACTTAATGAATTTTAAGTAGGTGACTTTATTTCATGAAATTTAGATTAACCTGAAAATAACTCAAACATGCCCGTACAAGGACACATTTGGCAAGGTACTGAGGGCAGGCGCACTTACGGTTTCTGATTCCTTCTCCACACTGGAATTGATATTTGCACTTCTTTTGAACTTTGCAAGAATAAAAATGTAGTAAGTTGTGATTACAGATTATATAATGATTATCCATTGCTGCTGTGGATACATGACAAATGGAACATTAACACACACATAAATAAAAACAAAATCCAGGACATTGCAAGCATAGAACGAGTAGTGTTGTCGCTGAAAGTCCCATAATAAAAACGGTTCAGCGGGAAGTTTGCACGCTAGTTCAGCGGTTGGCTCGTTGAGGCGACGTGGCATTTGATGCGCGCTTCAAGGTGACCTTACTGCTCTGTCACTTTCGAGCCTCTCACGCGCGGGTAGGCGGCACCCTTACGGGTGCGGCTACCGCAATTTTCATCACCATTTTTTAATTTTTTATTTGTACCAGATATTTTTTTTATTTTAGACATAAAATGTGACTAAATTTGGCACTTATGAAATTTTTTTATCTCTCATAGTTTTTGCGTAATGGCTTGTTAAAGTCATATTTTGCATGTTTCTGTTTTAACGATTACACTAAAACCAACTGATATATCAAACTGAAAAAAATCACAGTGGATAAAGACATTGCAGGTTACAATGACATGCTTATAAAATTAAAGAATAAAAATTATTTGTATTTTTAAAAAAATTACTGAATTGTTTAAATTTTTAGTTTCAGCATTTTTTTTTAATTCAAACAAAAATGCTTTCATATTTACTCATTTTGACCAGCAACAATATTTCTAACAAGATAGTTTATTTCATTTAAAAATCTAACTATATATGTGACTAGAAGTGGGAAAAGGGACCTTATCTCCCTATGTAAACTTTTCAGAAGAGCCTAAAATAGCCCTGTTTTCTCAGAACTAAAATATTATACCAATTAAATTCAAATTAGAACCACATACTAAGTTATTTATGTAAAACAAAAACCAGTTGCTTAAAAATTTATCAGTATTTAAGTCATACCAAAAACTAAACATCACCCATATGGAAGCTAAGGTCCATTACCCCATGACTAGTCACATGTAATCAATCATAAAACTCAGAAAAACTGTTAACTAAATGTAACATGAAAAATCTTCTGTTCGGATTATCGGTATAGTTTTGCAATTTTTTTGCTTGTATTTTATTTTTAATGATAGTTGAACTTCCAAACATAGTGTGTCTGTGCAGAATTTAACCTGGGTTTTATCGGAATTATTCACCAGGACATACGTAGTGCATACATCAAATATGGATAGAATGTGCTAGCTGGTAGTTAGCACTTTACACGTCCTTGACCTCCATATTGCTGGACAAACAATCTTACAAAAAAAAAATTCACATATTCTCTTCTGCAAAGCTTTGTTGCATTTAACATATCGTGTTTCGAAAGCCAATAAAGATCTTCGCCATAGAATTTCCACTAGAAACAACAGATCACAAATGTTTAGATACACTACATACAATCAATGTTATAGATTGAACACTGCTATAGTAATGGCTTGCACGAGTCAATCAATAAAAAGTGTTTGTAGCGCACAGTGGCTGTGTTAGAAACTAACATCATACTTCGCACTGTAACATACAGGGCATTCTTAATTACTTTAAGACTCTTCCTGGACAAAGAGTTGCAATATAGAAATGTCCTTAGCTCTGAGACGATATAGGTCAGGCAATGGAATGGCATATGTTCATGAAATTTTGTTTAATCATTACTCACCACTACATAACTCTAGAAATTATTGGTATATATATACTGTTGAAGTAACTAGGCCAAATGCTTATATAGTATCTTTATTTCACTAGGGCTTCCAACCTAATTATACATGGTGTGACCGAATATATATTTAAAAACACTTCCAACACATTGTAGGGAATGCATATGTTATAAACTTTTACGGTTGCTGAGGTAGGGAAATTCTCATAATTGACACAAGTTGTGGTCTGTGAGATTCACAATCTATGTTAAAGTAGCAACAAATGACACAGGTCGTGAAATCTCTTACTCATTCAACTTGCTTTCAACACGTATGCATGTAATAGCAGTTAGGCTGGCATTCAAAGTCAGTTATCTGGAGGATGCGTGGTGTATTCAATGTGCATCCTTTCTGACGTGAAAACAGGATTCTTGAACGCAATTAGCGAGTCATTTGTCTTCAATACGGTTGTGTGGGCTGGCAAAGTTACGAGAGACATGAACCTATCCTATCCTCTTCGCAAACATTACCTATTCTCAAAATGTTAGGAACTTCACAATATGGCACAACATGCATTTGATTACTTTAGCAATTTAGATGATAGTGCACGAGCAGCATTTTGAGGTGGGATTTATGTCATCTGCGAACAATTTAATCTATGAGCATAGTTCTTCCGTGGCGCAAATTATATAAGATGTAAACTATAATATTCTTTGGAACAAAAATGGCAATGAGTTATCGTTTTTCGTTAAAACCAACGACAGACAATTTTTCTAACGTATAATTGTAGCTGTTTTAAACTGTACACTTTTAATTTTCCAGATGCCACACAAATGTTTCACTATATTTTATCTCCATAGAATCAGAAATTACAAAGATGTATTATTAACTTTGTTTGTAGTAACTTACTATGTCTTCGGGACATTGCTAAATAAATACATCGCATAAAACCTCAATTTTGTTGTGTTCTTGTAGAAGATACAGGATCTCTCAACTTAGCGTTTGTTCAAGAATCTGCTAAATAATTTGATTGTTGTTTGTGGGCTATCGGTATTTCCCTCTCAAGCCGCACTTGCATGCGTGGAGCTTGTGTGTTTAAGAATACCACCCTAAGAAACACAGAAATGAGACGTTACCAGTTTAACAGCGGCAGTATGAATCTACATTGCACAATAAACTAATGAGAGTGACTGAAGTGATTATGGAACTTCCCCAAAATGAAAGGACAGTGGAAACTGGAGCTCTCAATGACATCCCGCTAATCTGTAGTATCACTACACACGAGTCCCACATGCGAGATTCTGGGAGTGAACCCGGACCAGACACTTAACCAAAACTGCCTTCGTGGGTCACAACTGATACACAGCCGGACAGAGACTGTCAGCTAGATACGTATATAGACATTGCAAAATGTGAACCTCGCAGATCACAAGTTGTCAATTTTCAGGTATTTCTCAGCAACTGTGACCCTAAGTGTATACATCAATTTACTTGTCTTCGCATCCATCACATGACAAAGAGCTGTAAACATTATTTGGAGACAACCCGTATGCTAATAATTTATATGTACTGTATATCATCCATAGTTGAAATTTCCAAAATATTTGTCTTAGAAGTTCTAATTTTATACTTTAAAAATTTTAATAAGTTGCTAGAATGTGTATGATCTGACACTAGTGCACCGAAGGAAACTGTGACTGGCGAGAAGATACACGAGATGGCAAGACACAAAACACTTGTCCTTAACTGAAGGCCGGGAGCAATATGGGCGGTACTGACATGAACCAAGTGCCACATCACTGCTAGGGCTGTTCAATATTTCAATAATTATCGCTATCAAAATTTTAAAATCCAACAGATACCTACATTTTTAATTATTGATGTATTGGTGTTACAATAATATTGATACCAAAAATGATTTTGGTACAATAATGATAACATTACTATATTATCGAAATCACAGAAATATCAATGACAGTATACTGAAAATGATTTTGGTACTATACTTCGGTAATATATTGATAATTTAAACAAAATCATCACTTTATTGATATTGACATACTGATAATGACTTCTGTACTTAAACATACCGAGAACTATATACATAAAACTACTAATATTAAAACCAAAATATGTAACAAATATATTCCTACACATAGATATATCGGTACCGCGATAATATTTGAACCACCAGTATACTGACAATTTCAATGTATTGAAAACACTTGCATACAAATTAACAACGCAACCGAAATTTACAGTTTCGCCAAAATTGACGATTTCATTGATATTGTTTTTGGACCTAACTACGTTATCTAAATTAAAATTATTGAATAAAGCATTATGATCGAAAACGTTATATCACTGAAATAGTTATTGGACTTAATCATTACTGTACGAGAACAATATTATTTACGTTCAGTAAATTTTCAATATTTTTAATAGTCACTGTCAATTGCATCTTCACTTAATTTGTTGACGATATGTGATATTAAAGATAAGAAATGTATAATCAAAATAATACCATCACTGTCTATATTTACCATCGGTAAATCTAATTAGCCTCACACTACTTTAGTCAGGTATACATTTCATTTTCTTCAATTTCATTTAACGTATTAATATACATAAATTTACGGGGTTCTCTGACATTTCAATCCCACTAATGATGCTATATTTATTAAACATGCCACGTCGGTGATAAACATGTAAATACTTTAAAACACAGGGTATTTGTGTTTGAGAATTAAAATTTACAGCATGAAAAGTTGAAGATAGATTAAATTTTAGGTGTAAGCCACACATAATGTGAATATTATTTCACCCAGGTTCACTAATGCATTTGTGAAGATGTAACTACGAGCATAACTTAGTAGTGGCGTACAGTATTCATTGACTATCTGTTGTAAAGTTAAGATATCAGTTGGGAGCCGTGGTTGGCGCAGTAGCTAGAGAACTCGCTTCCCACAAAGGCAATCCGGGTTTGATCCTGCGCTGGGTCTGTCCTCGGGTTTTCTCATGTGGGAATCATGTCGGACAATGTTGCTGGCCGGCGGGTTTTCTCGGGGATCTCCCATTCCCTATGCCCCTTCATTCCGGCACTGCTCCATACCTCATGTAACCCCTCACCAACGCCTCTGATACTCAATGCTAGCACTAAATACCTAGATGTTAAGTGCAGACCAAAATCTGTTTACAATATGAATTAACAGATCTCGTGTAGTTACGACTTTTGAAGTGATGCAAACATGTTTATCAGTTTTTAGTTTCACATTTTATTCTCAGTGAAAAATGTAAAGTATTTCATCACTACTCAGCATGCACTGATAGTGGCCATATGACACCCAAAAGGTGCTTATGGAAATCCATGAGGGTAGGGAAAGTTAGCTAAAATTTCCTGTTTTTGGTGTTTGGAAAATTAACCCAGTTAAGTTTACCTGTAATGCAGGGTTTTTTTATCACTATCATTTTTCATTTTAAAACCTTGATAGGATTGAAGGTATTATCAAATTCTGGTAATCGATAAAACCTGGTCACATGACACAGACAACCTATTCCAGCGAGTGAATTTTCTTAAGCACCTATAGTCTACACTGATAACAGATCAGCCACCTTCCTTAGTCAACAACATGTGCAGTGCAGCAACAGACTGTGGGAACAAAGGTCATTTTGTTTTCTCAATTTATCAAAACTTCTCTTATTCTACACCTGAGCCAGGCCAATTACACTATGCTACCTCTATTGCTACTCACTGTGTCAAGTTGGGCGGTTCATTATCTGCGTACTGAATAATATTGAGCAACCAAAAAAAGAAAGAAAGTTACGAAGTTTAGTCTGAGACTATTTTGATATCGAAGAAAGTGAAGCCATAGCAAAATGAAATACAAGTTATGTAATAATAATAATAATGTAAGTTTTAACCATCGTATTTATCATTAATTTTGAAGTAAAATCTTACAACATATTGTCAACTAAAACCACGTCGTCTGGTGTGCAGTCTTACATCAAAGAATCTGGGACCCCGTCGGGAATCGAACCCAGATCGCCCTTGGTGGGATGTGAATGGTCTGACCATTCGGCCACGGCAGCCCCCTATTAATGGAGGTGGTGCATGGAGTACTGAAATACTTGGCAGACTACATTGAAAACTGAACGTTTCAGTTTTCTCCACATATGGCCTCGATTGGTTCAGTCTGACGCTCTTCAAAAATTCTGTCGATGATAAACTTGCAGCAACAAGTTCAAATCATGGGAAATCTATACCAGAATGGTTTCTCTTTGTTAACAGTAATTTGTCAAACTAATGACTTGGTTCGAATATAAATAGGGTTTTAAAGCCTTGATTCTGAAATAATAAACTCACAAATTTTTCCGGTCTTAGATGATATACCGAAAAATAACGATATTATTGATATACCGAAAAGTAACAATATTATTGACATACCGAAAAGTAACAATATTATTGATATACCGAAAAGTAACGATATTATTGATAAACCGAAAAGTAACAATTTTATTGATATACCAAAAAGTAACAATTTTATTGATACTCAAATACTGAAAATAATAACTATGCAGTTAAATACAATATCAATATCACAATTTGTGATATTAAAATACAGTACTGCTATGCACTAGCTACTGAACTAGCGAGCAGGTTAACCTGTCCGAGACTTTCCTGGACGTAGCTGAGCAGTAACCATGGGCCGTGAAGTTTGCACGAAAAAAAATTGCCTCACTTTGTTTCAGTGCCTTACGAACAAATCTGCAATACTGCTTCATAACCAGTGATAAGATGTTTTAACTCTCGCGTGTCTTGAGGTCCATCCACAAATCAGACACATTGTGACGCTATGACCTAGTTCTGGATGGCGCAGTTTATGAGACGTCACTTCACAAAGACACGCTGCCAATAACCATGAAGCAAAGCTCCAGATGTGAACGCAAGGCAGTGAAACAAAATGGGGCAAAATTCTTTTTGCAAAAAGTTTATATTCTACTTATGATGTATCGAGCTTGCTAAACTATCAGCATCCTGACTGGTTTATTTTATCATACTCATCAGGGTCATGCACCCCTGTTTCTACGATTTTTGGGACAATTATTTTTAAGACTAAACATCAGCAGGTATCAAAAACATGTTTGGCCGTTTTGTTTAAAATGGTTTCCACTATATCCACTAATTATTTCCAAGTCATTTATAAATACTACTGTTTTAAGTAATTATGTAATTAACAAAAGTTCTGTTAAATAATATGTTAGTAAAAACTTTTTAATTTCTCATTTTGAAAAACGTACTTATCACTACCAAAAAAAAACCCTTAAAAAATATATATATAGCCAACAAGCTTTTTTATTTCTTTAAGCTTAAATAGACTTTATAAACCTCTTTCGAATGACAACAAATTGCTATCCTCACAGAGAAAGCATTGGTGAGCAGTTGGTTGTCATTCAAAAGAGGTCTATTATGCGGGCCTTAAAAAGCAGTTCCGTATATGAAGGATATGGGCCCGAGTTTATAGGCTTTCAGGTAACAAATTTTTAAAAACCCAGGCAAGTGCCGATGACATAAAATTGATCTGTAACTTTGTAGCAAATTAATTTTACTATGCAACACAATTTTTCAAGATAAACAGTACAAAAGATTTTAACTACTTTATTAATTAAAAGGAAATTTCGCTAATTAACTAGTAAGTTGCCATCATGCTGTATTTTGTTTGGATTAACTCTGAATACATACCGGTAGTTAAACCAAGTTATTACACAGTAACAGAACAATATTATGATACAGGTTCAAATTTTTGTTTCAAAAAATAATTATTGCCAAATCCATAAAAACTAGGGGCGCAAGACCATAAAGAAAAATTTCAACTTCTTAAGGCATTCACACAGTAAACAAAGCAGAGGTTTAAAACATCAAGTCAGGCCTGGAATCTTGTCTTACATTAAGGTTTTGATCAAGTGTAAAAATTGGTCATGTGACAGCAATCGCAACCCAACCCCTGCAGGTTACTTAATATAACCACATTAAGTTAAGTATGCCGCCTGGGTAGGCTTCCATGCATTGTGCAGTCGGGGAAAAAAATTTTCTCTAATAAACCTATTTCTAAGTTTCTACAAGATGGCAGTTTATCAATAACATTTACAAATCGTCACTTCCGAAGATAAGTTTCAGTTTCTCACACACATGTTTTGAAAAAGAGGAAATGGCTGAAATGAGTATTTCAGAATCAGTATTACCTACAAACTGAAATTTCAGCATAAAAACTTCAAAGCTATGTTAGCACACAAATCATAATCATTCTGCGGTTAACATTCATGGTCACTGCTTAAATGTTACGTTCAGGCAAGTTGCCAAGCAGAAGACCGCATCTCAGAGCCTGTTGTACTTAGAAGCTAGTAATTAGTGACCAAGAGTTGGCCACACTGTCAGCACATTCTACAGACAGGTGGGCCATCAGGAAATTTTCTTAAAATGTTATCCAAGTATTTCAGTGTACAGTACTAATAACATGTTTTCCTATTCACTATACAATAACTTAATCTATTTCTTCATATTTGTGTGATAAGATGACCACATATGGTTTGTTCATTTAGTTGCATATGTAGCCTACATATATTATACTTTAGTTTTTTTATGTTAATTTTCAAGATTGTCTAAGTGCCTAAAGAATACTTTCACAATATTTAGAATAATTTACTACAATTATTCCAGTGTTCAATTTTTTAATTTAATTTAAAAATTGAAAAGTTATTGTTTGTTGTACCGGTAATCTGTTTACAACTTTGAATGACTATATTACCAAAGCCAAACCACCCACGACCTTGGTTTACCCGTTAAATGAACCGTGGAATAATGACGTTTCTTTACCAATCTTCATAAATGTTCAATGTGACCACCACGAGCAGACCCAACCATAGACACGCTAAGTGCGATTCCATTTCAAACTCTTGTCAGCATGTCCGATGTTGCGGTTTGGATGGCGTTCGTAATTCTTCTTTTGAGGTCAGTAATGGTAGCCAGCAATGATGGGCAAAACTCAAGATCTTTTATGTACTGCCACAGAAAGAAAGTTGTACGGATAAGGTTTGGGCTTCTAGAGGACCAGCGATAAAGAGGCCGGCCATCAACTGGTCCGACTAATCCAGCATTGCGGCAAGGTCCCTTTCAGGTGCTAATAGGGTGGCTCACCATCTTGCTGGAATCTGAAGTCCCCCGCCACCTCTTCTGAGGAAACAACCACTGTTAGCATGTCCAAATAACAGACATTATGTTCCCAAGTTCATTTGACACGTCAATCAAGGTGCAGACAATCTGGTTTTGGTAGGCTATTATAAACATTCAATGTTGGGGTATTCTTTTATGACTGCACCTCGACAATATCTGCATACAATAGGGTGTGTGGAAAAAAATAGTTCAGTTAATATGAAATGATAGGTAACACTTTCATTACAGAATTGGTTATTCTGAGTATGTTAACCTAACTACCCCAATCTCAATCTCGAAAATCCCAATTGCCATTCATATTTTCTGAATTATGGTACACGACAGTGTTCTCCCAGCAAAAATTGAGGGCTGGGTGGTTCACGAGACCAGCTGGTTGCATCGTGGAATAAGCTTGATGGTGTTGATGGGAATGTCTGTTTCTTAGCTGAGTGGTAAAGAAAACTAGCCGGGTGGGGCGCCCGGCAAAATGGGCCTAGGGAGAACACTGCACAAATGTTACCTTGCAACAGTCCAAACTGCCCAATTAACTCACTCACTTGCACTCAATGGATACAGTGGAAGTGTACATAGATGCAGACTTCAAAATTGTACCAGTGGTCACAAATTGATCACCGAGTTTGTCATTCTGGCTGGTGGTCTAATAATCTGGCAAATAAAAGTGTGGCATGTTCAACTGTTGAGGCTGAATGTATTGCGATGGTGGAAGCTGTGTCGTGACTGAAGTGCTGTGTTTTCGCAACTTTCTGCAAGAGATTTGACTATAAGAAAGGTTAATACATGCACCATGCATAATAAAAGCTGACAATCAGCCAGCTCACATCTGAGAGGAGTAAACATATTGACGTTAGATACCATTTCTTGTGGCAAAGCGGTTACTGTATAGTGACGTTCATGTATGTGGCTATATTCATGACAATTAGTTGTGGGTAAATATTAAGAGTAACTACGCATGCGAAAATTAACAAAAAAACTGCAGAAATGTACTAATTACGATTTATTACGTTGAATAATAAAAGTAATTAGTAGTCGTGATTAATAATAATGCTTATTTTCTACCAATTCTGTAGTGGGGAGGGCTATGAAGATCAGGGAAATTGTGGGGTAAAAATACATAAAAAGCATGATATTTATTACATTAAATACCTTAATTACGATTGATTTTACGTAAATATAACAAGAAAAAGCATGCATGACTACTGGAAAAGCCGACTTTGTAAAGACGCGATAGTGGGGAGGGCAATTAATATCAGGGACCTAGTTGTGTTAATGTACAAGGAGAAGTGCCGGAAATAACTACGTTGCACATTATAACTACTGTTATTTCGTATAGCCTATATCTATGGTGACATTGTTCTATGTTTGCAATAGTTGTATTTTAAATATGAAGTTGCTAACATTTTTAAAACTTTAAGTAATTGAAGGTATATTAGTGATTCTTGGGAACTTCTTCCTTTTCCTTGCAATGCAGTTTGATCATGGAAACCATGATTGTCTACCAATTTAACAAATTGTAATGGTATATCATATTTTCTGAATTATATGACACAAATTTTACCTTGTAGCAGGCCAAACTACAGCGAGCCGTCCGACCTAGCAACCCTGGACATACTCGCTCACTTGACCTCAAGAGTGATGTAAGAGAGCTGGTCAAAATGTTTAATCTGTAATACCTTCACATCAGCTATCTGGATGTCTGTTTAAATGTGGTTCTTGTGCTGCCGCTAAAAAGAAGCTTATCTAACATACACCAGTAGCCTAGCGATGGGGGCAAAAAAGTAGTTAGCTGACTGCTTTGGCACAGAATTTGTGCCTAATCAGTTAAGGTAAATCTGTAATATAGGTATCACATATTTTAATGTCACAGAATATTAGTAACGTAAATTAGTAACATGCAAGTAGTCTATAAGTAACATTTGGAACAAAGCCTGACAGGGCCTGTTAAGTCAGGCTCCTTAAAAAATGTAATGATTGTTTCTTGTTGCACACTTATATGTATTTATTGACAAGTTCCATATCCTGGAGTTTATTGACTCCTTATTGGGATCAACGGAATGTAAAAAATAAATTTAAAAATATACCGATCAAAATACCTCAAGAAAATAATCAAATGTTTAAACTAACAAAAAAATTTCAAATGTATACTTCTTGCTACAGAGATGTGCATTAACACAACTAGCATAATTTGACAATGGTATAATTCTCATCTGTTCTCTAATATGAACGTAATCTACCTCAGTGATAATCCCCTTCCCCAAAATTAATGTAGAAACACATACCATCTACTTACGTAGAAATACTAACACATTTCCACAAACATAATGCATCAACTGGGTCACAAAAATTCTAGTGACTCTTAAGGCTCTGGCAGAATTGGTATTGCTGGTGGTAGTGCAGGTGGCTGGCGGGCTCTAATTGGCTTAACAGCTTTTCGTGATGTCACCAACTACTAGCAGTTGTGGTAGTTGGCAGTTACAAGGCAAAGTTCCCGAACTTCAACTTCTTGGCTGCTGGACACAACTACCATCACGTGATCGCGACGCAGCAACCAATTAGACAATGTTTTGACCTAAGACTGTGGTTTTGACGAGCATGCGCAAATTATAGGGTAGGGTAGTTTGAAGTGTTTGCAATTTAACCCGAGTGAAATCCACCCGTGTAGGAATTTTCAACAACGAGAACTAATATTTTATTTATAAATAAAATAATGTGTAAAGAATTCACTGTGGATGTAGGCAAAATATACAATGTAGAAAATATGTAAGATTTTTTTTATTATCGCTATCTTAGAACCTTTAATAGCATTGCAGGCGTATTCTAATATAAACAACAAACATATGCCACGTGAGACGTGACCAACATAACCTACCCTATTCCAGCGAGTAAATTTTCGTAAGTTTCATCGCTGCTGGAAATCCATCTATTAAAATAAATAACAAAGAACCTATCTTGTAGTCGTACATTTGGCTTACAATTTTGTATCAAATGCTACTACAAATACAATTAAGGTTATGTTATTGTTTGTATCAGGTCAGTATTGTATTTATAAACTCAATTTCTGGACATCTAACTATAAACGGAAAGTTTTGTATCTTGCACAAAATTTAAACTCACAAAACTGTACGCGATATTTTTAAACTTTATAAAACTGTATCGGCGATGAGCTGAGTTTTTGTTAATGCCAAGCTAGTAACTGCAATAGAAACGACCATTTGTGACCAGCATTAACATCAGCAACTACCACCTGCACTTCGCGATTGGTCCATATCAACCAATCACAGCCCAACAGCCACCTGCACTACCACCAGCAATTTCAATTCTGCCAGGGGCTTTACAGAAGGAAGGAGCTAACCTATGCACATTATTTGTGCACACTGACATTAAGTAGGTATAAACTAGCTGTCAGTGAACACAAGTGCATTGCAGGTGGACAGTATACATAGAATACATAGCCAGTCAATGAGTGTGTATGAAATTATGTATCAAAGTAACTTTATATTTCTATTACAAATTAACAGCGAGAGACCCTAGAACATTAATTTCATAACTGGCCACATTTCGCCAATATCAGATATTAAACACGGTTACGTTCGCACACTTATTTTACCCAATATCGTTCGTAAAAACTGACTTGTTACAAAACAATAACAGAACGGGGAACAACTATTATCATCACAGTCCAGGCACGCTACAATGACCCACGAAGGTAAATACAGCAACCTGTTTCCCAATTTACAATTAAAAAGATTAATCTAACCTCACACTTTAATTTAAGGAGCCCAAACTGCCACGAATGGTTTATTCAATGATTCAGGACAATATACTGCGCAAGTCACAGTCCATAAAAGTACACAAATCACGTCAAACTTCCCCGTGCATTGCTCAACATTTCGCGCTGGACAGCTCACTTATGATTCATAAATATTTCCGCTTTCTAGATCCAAACAACGGCGTAGGAAGGTTTACCTTTCAAATGTGCCAAATTACTGTCCCGCATCAATTAACGTTCCTGCATTTCACTGCGCGCGGCGAAGACAAAGGTTAGTTTTCAGCAAACGAAAACAAATTATTCCTTAATACAGAGAACACGAGCATTAAAACATCCCAGGCCCCAACACATACACACACTCACGCACACATAGGCGGCAGGATGTCTACTTTGATTTTACGAGCATGCTGGCAGGTGAGAATGAGAAATTTTACCGTATGTGAGTCTCAGGTTCGCAAATATCCTGTCCTAATTGACGCTACGCCTGTAAATCTTCATATCGCCGCCACTACACGAATGTTTACGTCGTGCATAGGCCTACACAAAACATTATGGCTTCGTCCCGCTGGCGACGTGAAGTCGGCGACCGCGAAAGCGAAGTAAAAACAGCCATGTATCACTCCGCGCAGATGTTCGCTGCCGCGGCCAGTTTACCCCCGTCGTCGAAAATTCGCCTACGTCTGATGGAAAAATTTAATCACGCCCCCGGGAAATTATCAGGTTTTGTCGCCGCGCCGTCGGGCAAGTATAGGCAAAACAGTTTTCCCTAGTCCACGGGACTACTTCACAGGTCATTACCGAGGTGTGCGAAATTGCGTACAGGGTGCACGCAAAGTGGTGCACTGCACACGGGCGAATCGTTACTTCATCTGTAATTAAAAGGAGTACCCTAGTAATTATGCAGGATTGTCGTACGAGTAGACTTCAATTGGCATTTCGAGGGTAAATTAAGGTCTCATTTAGCTGCTAACGTGGTTCTTCTTTTTGGACTGAGCCGCCTGCCCTGATTCGTAATCATCTGTGAGCATAGATTCAAGGTTGTTTGGTGGTTAGGCGCACTGGTTGCATACTTTCTAGGTCACCGGTTTGAACCTCGTCATGTCAAGATAGGTTTATGTGAGGGCAATAGTCAGGCGCAGATCCTGGGGGGGGGGGGGACCAGCCTACCTCCTCCTTCTGACCATTTTATGTATAGCCTAGTTTATCTGTAAAATATTACTCATATTTAAAGTGGTATACCTATTCAATTCAGTTGTTTAGGAAATGCAATATAGTACAATTTTGCGCCTTTAAAACCTAAATTTTTCCGGGGGGGGGGGGGGGGGCGCTAGCTAATTGTTAGGTTCCCTCCCTCCCCATCTAGAGCTGGATCCATTCCTGACAATAGTAGTTGTGTGTTACTGCAGTAATTATTTCTTTGTCTTTCCAAAAATTGTACCAGAAAATAGGTCCAGTTGAAAAGATTCTGAGGGTACCTGTAAATAATATTACACACTATTATGGGGGAGGAAATGATGGAGGAAATGACACTTCAGGTTCAGAACTCATTCTGTTGTAAAACATCTGCTGATTTAATAGTCTGTCTCAGAGATGTACCAACTTCTCTGGGCGTGTTGGCAGGAGGAGAGGGGGGACTATCAACTATAAAAAGAAAGTTATTTTATACTTTGGGTGGGATCATTTATATTTCCTCTATCACACAAATAAACTGTCATTCTGAAATGTAAATGTATGAAGAGACATTACTTGAACTCCCAAGGTTTACCTACGACGGAGTGCCCCCCCCTCCTTCCCTGTTGGTATATCCCAGGCTCTGTCTCGTAACACTGAAATTTTAAATTGAAAATTTAATAACAATGGGTAGCCATAATGTTTAGTGGCCAGAATTTCCAATATAAATTGGTGGAATCAAGCCATGCAAATAAATAGTTTTGTGAGAAGAGGGGCTTTCACATCAATCTAAGAATCAGTATGCAGTCGGTTGACGTTAACTTTGTCTAGTTTGTAGTTTTCTTCTCCATCACTTGTTCACAGTGTTGTCCTGGCCGGAATCAATAAGTTTATGAACTGAAGATCTCGACTTAGAGGAATACTTCAGGAGAGCAGACGGAATGGATTACCGGTATATAGCAAACTGTACACACCCAGAGTTTTAATGAAGTTAAATGACAATAAACAAACAAAACCTCATCCCTGTTCAGTTGAGTTATCATTGGAGAAATTTATGGTTACATTAACTTAACATTTTTTGTGAAATAATTTGTGGGTCTTCATTATTGTATGAAGGAGCGCTTTTTTCTATTGCAAACTTGTACGGATTAACATTGAATTCAAGAGAATATTGGTGTGGCGTAGGGCGTTCATAGGATTACCATAAGATCATGATTTCTCCAAACATAATTTGGTTGCTCTGTATTTCCTCTGCTCTTCCACTCTCTCTCCTTCCTCTCTGCTCGCAGGGAAGTAGCACGGGAGGGGAGTCCATGGGATCTAGACCCTGCCACTTACCTTACAGAAACTGATTAACTATCGATATTTTGCACCCTGAAAAACCAAATATTCGGGGGAGGGGGGGGGGCCTGACCACAAACATTAGGGGGTGTTACTTTATAGCATTCAAGATTACAAATATAAATTCTGGCTATGGCCCTGCTTCTGTATATGTATGTGCATACAAGCCAAGAAGAGAGACAGCTGACAAGATGAGTACAGAACATGAGGGGGTATACTATATCTATGAGGAAGTACATATTACCAACCTCTACAGTCATCAACTACATGGCAACACATTGGATTCTTGTTCAGTAGCATTCCCGGTCTGGACATCCTGGTTTAGGCTTTACAGGTTTTCTGAAAACACTCCAGCTGAATGAAGGATGATCCTCGTGACAGGCCATGGTCGATTCCTTCCTCTATGCCCTGCCTGTACAATCTATTGGTTCTGTCGTAACGACTTCGCCATCAACAAGATGACAAGCTAGAGTGCCGACTAACTAGTTTCCAATGTTTGTGTAATTACAAGGTACATATACTAACAGCAGATGAATAACTGTATCAACAGTTGGGTGCCAGGCAAAACAGTGCCCGAGCAACATAAAACCTACGCACATGTTTCATGTAAAGCAACTTTTCTTTCAAAAACACACATTTAAAATTAATGCATTAAGGTTATAGCCTAACACATGCTTAAAATATGTTGTAATGTACAGGGAAACACATTCATTTTACGAAATTATTCTATATTTGCCCATTGTGCTAATATGTGAAACAAAAATACCTTTGTACAAATACAGAATGTCATACCGGTACTCATTAAAAACACTGATTCTTAGCCCTCCTACACAGGCATCAATGACCTTTTAAGAATGCCGTACTTCAAAATGTACTAACTGGATGTGTGTGAAAATCTGATGGAATCATACACTGAGCTTTCCAACAGTAAAATTACTATAAGGTCACCGCTTTCAATGATGCCAGGTCAAATCCTACTCTAGTATATTAGAAATGTTTGAAAACTACAGATCGTCAAAATACAAACATGCCAGTGTTTTACTGTAAACAATCAAGTTACAGTAGTTGGTCTCTGTATTTAATACTTACACGTACCCAGCCCGTCAGCATAGTCACATTACGATGTCATAAACGTAGTGCAAATCAAATATGTTACACCACAGCAAGAATTTTTATCAGCACAAACATATTATTCATTTGATTTTTATGCTGCGTTAGTTACAGCTGGAAATAAACACTCACCCTACGATCTACTAATGTAGCATACAGCTATCTAATGACAAAGGGCTTTGAGTATACCATATTTTTGTTATTTTAATAAGCCAGATAATTATTAAAATGATTCTATGAGAATTAATATTTTTTAATAGTTCAATAACATAAAATCATTATGTAGTAATTACAATTATGTAATTCACAAAAATATGAACATATCTGCAAATTAATACTAGCAGCGAGGATTGCTTTCTTGTGTTAAGTTTGTAAACTACCAACATTTTCAGTCATCGAGTGTTCATAGAATGGCCTCTCAGCACACAATACAGTCACTGCTTTAAAAAGTGCTAATTATATTTCTGCAAGATCATGATAACAGCACTAGCAAATGAGAATGCACACGAAGATACATTAACACCTGCAATTAGTACAGACCCACTACTGTTGCGCAACTTTGTGGATTCAAAACAATACCTGCATACATTACGTCTAATGATTCTGATAACTACATCATCTTCCAAAAACCACTTTTTTTTTAATTTTACGACTAACAGACTATTCTCAAGGAGCTGGAGAAATTTTGTGGTTTGAGGCCAAGGAATGATAAGTGACGTTATCACATACACTTAAGTGCCCCGCTGCTCTTGAACACAAGGTGCTAAATTGGCACTCCGTGTCCAGGTCGTCCAGCTGAAACAGTAGGACTTGTGTTGGGTTTGTATAACTAGCTGCCAAATTCATAATTTTTATATTTTCCTTTAGCCTTTTGTAAGAAAAGCTATAAAGTTTGTAATGCTCAAACTTTGCAGGTAAAATTTCTTCAACATTAGCTGTTCAAAGACATGTCTATAATTTTTTCCACGAAAAGAGCTTTTACTTTATTGTAAGAGTGAAAATTCATTTAAAATATGGCTAAGTGTCAACATGTTTGTGTGTTTATTTTCGTTTATTTAATTCGCCAATTATTTCTTTAACCTCTGGTGTGTAGTACTTTACTATCAACATAGTTTCACTTAGATACGTTTACTTTTTTTAACTAATGGCTACACAAAAACATCAAAATTGTAACTTTGACTACCTACTTATTGTAAAAAAAAAAAAAAAGCAAGCAAAATAATTTTTACTCTGTGAAAATTGTACCCCTTTTTAGTATTGACTTACTTACCAGACAGAGAGGAGGCAGCACAATGGTAACATGTTGGACTCACATTCTGGTTCGATCCTTGGCTCTGACCATCCTGATTTCAGATTTCCACGCCGGCCTCTGTAGTGTGGTCTATGGTGTGTACGGTGCGAGAGGTCCTGGGTACGAATTACTGCTCGGGCATGAATATTATGTTGTTTCTTCATCTCACTTCATCCTCTTTGGCTATTAAGACCTCCTTAGGGCCGTAAAACCATCTCACCTAACTTCAGTTTTCCATGGTTTCCCGAAATTGCTCGACGTGAATGCTGGGACGGTTTCTTAACAAAGGCCATGGTCAACTCCTCTCCTAGATCCTGTTGTACCAAGTTGTGTCACCATCTATAATGCCCTCGCTGTTAACGAGACAGTCCTTGCCTTAATATACCACCAGACGGGCAACAACTAAAATTCTCAAAAGGGGGGGGGGGGGCAAATATACCATTTGATAAAGAAAGCCTGATCCCCCCTATTGAATGCGGGGTTCGGGGGTCCTCCCCCGGGAAAATTTGGATTACAAGGTGCAAAATGGTGCTTTTTAAGCATTTTTCATAACTAAAACTTGATTATACAGCTAGTCTAAATACTTATATTTTTAAGATTTTTTTTGTAAACAATGAAAGTAAGAAGATTTAAGCAACAATATAAAAAGATAGGGGTAACTCAAAACTAAAAGAAAATTAATTATCTGTAGATTAAATTCCCTTTCAACACCTACACAGTGTAGCAGATTTATTTAAAAGTACCGAAAAAATATTTAGAATTAAAAAGAAAACCTCCAGAATGTAAGTCTCAGACCATGTGTACTACATACATGGCTGTGTGTATGTAAAAGAAAACAGAAAATTTAAAGAATTGATTGAAACAAGTACGTTACATGCCTCACAAATAACTCAACATAGCTAGTCTTCAACTATACTTTCTTGCAAATTTAAATTAATTTAACTATATTTAGTTCTCAATCCTGACTGAGTTAGATACTAGTTTACAAGCGAAATTTTAGATTTTTTAAAATAACCCTAGCAGAAAAATGTAAGCGAAACATGCACAGACGACTTTGAACTTTATCATATATATTTGTTTTTTTCATAAAGGGTGCCGTCTGCACAGATCGTAAAATTTAGTGTAATGCTTCTATAAAAATGCAAAAAGTTTTCAATGAGTACACTTCCTGTTTGGTTTGATACATGCACAACATCTTTTATATCGTTATTACAACATAAAACGATTGAATGTAGGTCTACCTTGGTATGTCTTAAAGAGACGTGTTAACACATGTTATTTGTTAGTCAACAAATTAGAAATACTATTTATTTTACATACTGATACATAAGGGGTGTGCCTGGCAATCACCGAAAACATTGCAGCATACAGACTATCGTTTTTTTTACATAACTACAAAACGCAACTGCAACATTTTCATCGTCGAAAAAAAAATGTACTTCAGGCGATGTCTGACGGAAGTTTCAAGACTTTCCATCAACCAAAAAGTTTTTTAAACCCCTTAATATTGCTAAAACGGTACATTCAAACTACTCGTTCGTGAAATATACTACCAAGGTTTGCATTTGACTTGTCTCGAGACATGCATTGTAACTTTATCGTCATTATTACAAACAAAAAAGTAGGGTCACTGCTGAAAGTCCCGTAGAGAAACATTATACGCTTCGTCGGTAAATCCATGTTCACGAAACGTTCTACTGCCGCCACAATTTTCTGACACTGAAATAAATCGCAACATGGTATCCTTTTAGGTATAAAGAAATTATGATAAGCAATGAATGATTGTAATAAAATTATTTTTTTCGTAATATTACAAGTATTAATACATACTAAATAATACATTTCACAAGTTTTGTTAAAATTACCTTGATGTTTATCTCATGATTCAATTTTTGTCTACTTTGCAGAAACAGGAAGCGAACAGAAAAAGTCTGTAATCGTGGCAGACGTCTTTTGTAACTTTTGCTTGCAGCTAGAAGTGTGATTCTTCCAACTGCAACCATTCTCCCCAGACCTCTTTTTTCTGAAATGGGAACACGTTTCGTCTGGCATGCTCTTAGTTTTGACGGAAACTGATTTTGTCCAGATGTGGATGTAAAAAAAATCCAGAAGTAATGTGTGTGACTGATGGCACTTACTCTGAACAGGGTGGGTTGAGTTGGAACGGCTAGGTCAGTCCTTTCCTGGAAGAGGAAAGCAAGGAGTGGGGGATGGGCGTGGAAAACAGTTGTCCACTTGTCACCGAGGAATGTAAATTCATCCGCGCAAAATTATAGAACCCATATTCAAAAGTTGAGACGAAACAAGTTCTTCCTCATCGGAGTTCCTGAACATGTGTGTATTTATGAGGGTGGGAAAACATGTGTTCGCGCTTGTAAATGTACACCATACTACGTTAATCTTAGAAATGTGTGGACTGTATGCTACAGGATATTTGCAGTATTTGCGAAGTTATTTTTTGCCCCCATTTGCCCCTACTTCAAGGAATTAGAGGGTGGGGAAAAATACCCTTGCCCCCCCCCCCCACCTATATTGTTGCACCTCTGTATACCACAATTACATTAAACATAAAGAAATGGAAGATTTCCAACATCCTTAAAGCACCTTTTTTGATGAAGTAACGCTTGTTGTTGGAATCTTAAATATTTTTAACTATGCTTGAACTTAGAAGAAAACCAGTTTTAGTTGTTTTGGAGGGCACAGAATAGTGTGATGTTTTGTAAGCATTTGACAAACCTATTTAAAAGATGATCTTTCGCAGATCCATAACTTGAGGACATTTGAGGTATGCCAGTAAATGTGAAGTTCTAAAATTACTGCTGATGCCTCAGATGCGTAGAAGTCAGACCACTCGCCTCATGCTACAGAAGTCCTGGGTTAGATTCCTCGTGAGGTCACTCCTGGTTTTCACAATTGGAAAACATGCAGACACTGCAGACATTGGCTGGTTTCCTCGAGATACTCCCAATTCCACGCAACTGTGTTTTTCTCGCTGCCTCATCCTCAACAGCATTCAAGGGCTCGTTGTTAAGTATCAACTAAATTCGAAACCACTGCAGCCAGATTAAGGAGCCTACCTACCTATGCTTCAAATAAGTTGCAGCGAGTTACTGCTATTAAAAACATGATTTCCGGTCCCCTTAAAATGGCCAAAAATATGTTTTTCAGACTGCTGTATCTAGCAAAATAACAACTGGATTCTAAAAACCACAACTATAGAAACAAGCGTTAGACTCTGAACTATACTGGTCACCAATAAAATAATGTGGTCACCACTTGTAGGTAGTCCCTTAGAAAAAAGGATAATAGTGTAAAGCACCGCAAGCCAGCTGAGTAGCTTGTGCGGAGACGCGATAATATATTACATAAGTTAGTCAACTGCACTCTTACCGCTCCTGCCTCACACACACAAATGCAGCCTATCTAGGGAGGCCCCTTAAACATCATGACATGCAGACACCTCAAAAAATTACCTTAGTATTTTTTTTTTTTTTTTTTTTTTTTTAAGAAAACACTGTGAGGCACAGTACGTACGCTTCACTTCACCACCAACATTATCAGACAGAGAATGAATGGCTACAGAGCTCACAAAGCAAGCCTTAACTGGGCACATCTCAAATATAGATAAGCTTTTGTCTCTGTTATATTGTTAGCCTAGCAACCTTTTCCCCACCCATACCTTTTTTTTTTCTTTCTAGAATAGAAATAAATCTTTTACGACTGTTCTTCCACGTCCAGGCAATGAATCTTGTTCGACTTCCACCATCTTGCCCTTGATCCTAGAACATTGGTTTTAGTTCACAGGTTTGTGCTTGTTGCTTCCTTCCATGAGACAGTCACCTCGCTTTATGTTTGTGATGTTTCCTGCACTCGCTCACTTCAACTGACCGATACGTAGACAAGTTACACAGAGAAGTACTGTACAGAGCTACATCCTGTTACTGAGCCAGGAAGTCATGTGGCAGCACGTTTTCATCCAGGAATGTTGAAAGTTGCACGACTGAAGTAAATTAACATGTATTTCTTTTAATCAATACGTACTGTTCATTTCAAGCAAAATTCTATTTTTTCTACATCACTCAACAGACCTGCTAAAAACTGGTGTAAAATGGAAGGAAGTGTGAAAAGGAGGGAAAGTTATTCCATTATAGGTTTGGATTTGACTTGAGACAACAGGTGTAAAATAAGTGAAAGAGTAAATTCTGGGACAGTAAAAAAAAAGGGGGTTCCTCTGTAGAAGACATTACCTCCAATGATGCTCCTTATCATATGTATATTATTATTACATCTATGTTTGCATCAATATTCAGTATAACATAAACTAGTGTGGCTTTGGCCCACTCAGTGCCAGGGTCATTTGGTGAAGACACACACAACTGAACCAGAGTGCTTAAAACATCACGTTGAATTAGTCATTTAAAATTTGAAGTTTTCTTTACTTAACAACATAAAGAGCAACATTTTTAGTGAGCAAAATCACACCAGTTTATGGTAACAAAACAATAACATAAAATTAATATGTAAACAAAATGATGGGGAAATAGGCAGCTAACATCTAACTATAACAAAATTGACAGAAATACACATGCACTTACAGATTTGTGCTCGGTGAGTGAATGAGTACATAAAAAAAGGTGTGATACTGACACTTTGCTAGCTAAGCCAGCTTTCTCGGGGTGGCTGTTTGTTTAGGTAAGAACATTAATTGTTGAAAGCCAATATAAAATATAATTTTTTTAGTTTACAACTATGGTATCAAGCTGCTTTTCAAATATTTATTTAAGTGACAAACAATGAAAATATTTATGTATCTACATATTCACTTTCTTTACTTACTAATTCTATGTTTTTCATAAATCCAAAATAAAGTGTTAAAAGTAATTTATTTCTGCTTCAAATTTTAAATTTACATTTTGGGCTAAATGCACATGTTCATTTTTTGCCATTACAACCAATCTGATAAAAGTGGGTAGTTTTCATTAAGAACTTTCACACAGTAAAGACTAAAATTTCATTACATTTTTTATTTCAGATTCACGAATCTTTATACAGGTTTTTTTCCCCCTTCACTCCATTAACATAAACAAATCTAATATTTGCTTAGCTCTCTTCATATTATAAAGTTTTTACTGTAGTCATGTCACAAGCAGGAGAGTTATATGCAATTAAACATGGAGTGTTGTGAATGAAAATGCACGCAGTTTGACGATTGATTATAATTTGACAGACAAACACAAGCATCCGCAGGACCACACTGATTTACAGATCACAATGATGCAAGCAAGCCACACGTTTAAGATTTGAAATAATTATTTATGGACAAACAGCCCCATGTGCAACAACACGAGCAACAATTTATGACTTTCTTAAGATAATTTGGAGTACCTAGTCTGAACTTTAGCACGAATCATAGATGCATCAAACTGGAAATCCCTCCAAGTCATGTGATAATACTATAAATTGACTGGATAAGGGCATTTCATAAGCTAGATTATCCATGGTTTGTACTCCCTTGGTACAATGAAAAGTAAGGACTTCTACTGTTTGGTAACCTTACTCATAGTTACCAAGCATGGTGGAACTATATTGTGCGTCTGTATCCTTCCGCCGGAAGGAGTTCCTCCTGCCCCTCTGCTACTGAGAAGCAGTACTACTCAAGATGGCGACGCGGTAAGTGGTGTATAAGGAGCGTATATAGCTCCTTGTTTGTTCGATAGTTCTAGTGGATCTGTTCGGAATT